>UZAN01040752.1:59345-70914 GCA_900618425.1 Echinostoma caproni | reverse complement strand
TAAGTCGGAGTTGAGCAGCTGGGAATGTGCGGTTGAGAGCTGACTTCAACTTTTGGCACATATCATTCANTGCGCCGTCGACTTGACCAACCACTTTGGAATGTGTTCGGCCATCCGCTGTGATAATTGGTTCCGCCTATGTATGCGTCACTGCAAGTGCAGGTGAACTGGTACACTGGGTGTGAGACAGAACTAGATTGCCAACCATGTACATGGTTGTCCAAATGGATTCCACGAGTAGAGGCAATAAGTCGGAGTTGAGCAGCTGGGAATGTGCGGTTGAGAGCTGACTTCAACTTTTGGCACATATCATTCAAAACGTGATTGCCTTTAAAAGATAGTTTGATGTAAACGGCTTTCTAGGGAACAGTTGGCGATGGGTTACCTTTTTGAGATTTTTTACTGTGAATATCAATGAATCTTTCAGGGTAATTGTTTCGTAGTAACGTTTTCTTCAGGAATTCTTCTTCTCGTAGTATGCCTAGGGACCAAATTCTTCTGGCGTGATGGAACAGAGTTTTTACGAGTCCACGTTTGTAAGCCATGGGTGAGAAGCTAGAGGACTGTAGATATTGACCACTCCATGTTGCTTTTCTGTGGATAGAACGCTGTAATGTACCATCTAAGCGCCTCGTAATTCTTATATCCAAAAATCCTAGAGAGTCATTGCTTTCTTCTTCGTGGGATACGGAAAGATTTGGACGAACAGAGTTAAATTGTATCAAAAGGGATTCAAAATGTTCACGCTGCATAAGAATAGAAATATCGTCCACATAACGTCTGTACAAGGTGGACTGGGAAGTATTATTGGCAAGAATTTGTGCAATCATTCCCAAAAATACATCGGCTAGAATTGGGCATCTCGCGACATATGTCGTCTTTCCTTTTTGATGCGATCTTTATAAATCTTTGGATATCGATCTCTCCCGGCATTCGAGGAATGGCCTGCAGATTTCGATGTGCAATTTGATTAAACATGTAGCACTTCATCTGGAATACATTCACCAAGCTCTCTTCTGAAGCTTGTAAGTGTCTGTATTCGTGACGTAATTCATCTCAAAGATCGATGTTGGAGCTACATGCCGACCAGTTTAAAACAAACAAATGTTTGCAGAATTAATCGTTTAACCTGAGTTTCGATGAACTGAAAACAAAGGATATCCGGAATAATTCTCAAGGGTGCATTTTGATTAGACAGCAAACGCCATAACCTTTAAGTATCATGAAAATAATTAACTGCTTTATTTCACATACGGAAGTTAAACGTCATGTAAGAGGAAGATATAATACCCGTTCAAAATTTTTAACATTAAGTTTGACTTAGAAGATAAAAGTAGACATCAGCGATGCTTTCTTTCTGATATAGGTTTCAAATATTAAACAACAAATAACGGAGGAAAACCATGGTAAAATGGCAAACGTTATTCGACACAATAGACTAGGAAATTCAATTTTATTGATTTTTTGCTACAAACGTAAACCAATACTGAAAAATATATCGACAATCATTCCGCTTTATCTTTACCATGCGTATACTGCAGCCAGGCTGATTTTTATTGGCAATGAAATGGAAATAGATTGGTAATTACAACGGAAAACGCAGAAGTTGGGGGTGGAGCAAGCGCCAATGCAAATTACTGTGATCACCCATTTTTTTCTTAAGCCACACCGGATTATGTTCGGTCATTCGGTAACCCGGTGACCCGGTGGTAACGTCACCAAATTATCTCCCCGGAGGACGTGTGCTCGAATCTCATCATTACTACTTGACTTTCCTCATTATTTGTGTTATATGGCAGCCCTTTGATTGACCGATTCCCTCTGCCTGAAAATTGTATAATTGGTATTCAATGAAAGGATGTAAAAATGAAAAAAAGTTGAACGTAATTGCCTCACTGCCCAGTATATGTAAATAACTGCACCTGCATACTTGAATTGAGGTAAACAGTTCGATTTGCCGGAGGTTGCAATGGTTCGTCCAATCATTTCGTTAGCATTCAGGTAGTAATAATGAAAATTACTGGATTAACTATTACGTCATTTTATCCGTTAAAAATAGGAATCTGGTCTTCGTCCTACAATTGTTATTTCGATGACTAGAATATTACTGTGATTGCAGTATACTTGTGTACAGATACAAATGATCAGGAGCACTTTTTACAATCCCATGTTTCTAATTTCTCTATTCAAACTCGTGATGGAATATCATTTTATCAACTGTCGCAAGCGTTTCCGAGTTTCGATGTTTTCTGCTTAATTTGATTTATGGATTTTTCCTTTCCTAGTTGCATTTATTTATCCTTAATTCGACTAGTTTATGCCCAGTTAAATGGATACGATGTAGGAAAAGCACCTTTTTGTTTTTGCTATTTCTCTGAATGCTTTCTCCTCCAGATAAAAATGAGAAGAATTCCGTCTATCGTATACTAAAGTATTATTTGTTGAGTAAATATAATTGAATCAAATGTTCTTAGATAATTTAAGTAATCAGATACGTACACGGAGCACATGATATCGAATTTTATTACCAACCGAGGACGTACATATAAGAAGTTCATTAGAATGTTTCAGTTCTAAGTTTTAGGACGGATGGTTTTCTCATTATCCTAAAATGTGAGCGTTGTTTTTATCATCCAAATAGGCATTTTTATGTACATTATTCGTTAGAAATGAACATCCTTCAGACTTCACCTTCACTCACAATTATCAGTTCAACCGATCAGCCATTCATTCGGAAGCACCCAACTCAAGTTTTGCTCTTGTTAAAGCTCATCAGTAGTGCATATCCACTATCTCGACGGGGATTAGTTGACAAAAGAGCTCAGGAATGTGCATAAATGTGAAAGCTGAAGAATTATCAGCTTCAGTCAACCAATATCAGTTATCCCACACCAATACCCACAAGGCGAATATTTATATTTATAAAAAAGCCAATAAATCAAACTTAAAAGGTCCCTGTACTCCCATTTCTCATCAGTGTGAGCCATGAATATCAGACAACTCCAGAATGTAAACTGGAAAAAAATTGAGAAAATAATTGCAGAATATAACAGTTAGTCAATAGATGTCGTAGTATGATTATTTTTAAATAATAACCCTTTAGCCCAATGGACCCAAATCCTGATAATTGAAAACTTACCCGTGATTTCAAATTAACTTATGAAAAGTCGGAGGTAAAATATTTTTACCAAAGTTGCACGATAAAACCGTATCTTCACTTGATGCGCTCGCGGTGGCAAGCGTTGCATAATCAAAAGCTATCACGCCACAGTTTATCCATGGTCTGTGAACAAAATGAAAAATAATATACTCACTCGCATTGTAAACAGCACATACTTATTTTAGATTATTGAATATATAAATTAGATAAACTGAGTTTTATAATGCTATTTGTTCTCCCGGCATCATTTGTTTCTGTGTGGACTGCGTGTATCACATAGGAACTCGATGTCCATCAGGTGCACCCATAAACAACAGAGTTCTGCTCATTTCATTCAGGACAATTTGGGATGTTTTCGTTTCACCACACGTGATTTATGAACTGGGCACGTGAGACGGGGATTTCTCATAATGATTTCCGGCTGCGAGCTTCCCAGTTGTTTTCAATAGTTTTCAATAGCTTTCAATCACTTGACATATATTAAAATATCGAGAGAATCCATTATCAGATACTCATTATACTTGTATGTAATAATAATTAATTACCATCTCTGGTTTGGATACCGTAAGCATACTCCTAAAAGTATACCCATTTTACACAATAATTCTGTTGAACTGTATGTGAAATCGTTTATTTCAATTGAACTCAAAATATTTATGTTCAATTTATTTAATATAATCAGAATCAGTGTGAGTATTTAAATTCAGTATTCAGGATGACAAAAGTAACCCAAATATGGAGTATTCCCTTTACATGTGTCCTTGATATGTACATATATATATCGTTTTATTTTATTTAAAATCTTTTGTTCGTGTGTTTTAATGGAATTTTGTTAACTTGAGTTTTTGTGTTCTACCAGCAAAGGTGCGACGGTTATGGCTTTTGTTATATTTGCAGCCAGATCCATAAAGCAACTGTGAGACAGCTTTTGCTTCCTGATTGAATCATGTTGAAGGTTAGTCCTCAATTCTGGATCTGTATTGATGAATTCCATTTTAGCGAAACCCGTGCTGAAATAAAACTTCTGACAGATTACGATGTCTCACAAAATCACAGATTTGGAAACGTCGAAAGATGGAATATTCTGTGAGTGAACCCCATTCGTTAATTAATTCAACCAGAGTTATAACATTGAGCTGCTAGCTGAATTATATTTCATTTCAGGTATGTGTACCAAACCCGAAAAAACTACATCACTATAAGGTGTTTCTATGTCACCGGAACACACAAAACGCTCACAGGAACATTACCAATATTTATTTCAAGGGACACACCAAACAATCAGCCGAAAGCAACAAAAGCCAATTATATGATCGTTTTGAGGGTTGTCTTTGGGGGTAATGTTTTCGAGGTGATTAACATTAGTCTTATTCTACGTGAGAATCTGAAACATTATTATTATTATTATTATTCGTAGTCTTGTAAGACAATACCGTGATGACGGAGCCTTTAAATTAGGCCATGCCTTGTTATCTTTGAATATTATTGCGTGAAGTTACAGTGAAGGAACTCATGGTCATCACTTTTGAATCAACTCGTTAAATTATTAAGGTCACTTGTTATCCTCCAACGCAACGTTTTTGAAGTCCTTGCAGTTTATTGCGCAGAAACATCATTTTCTGATTTTTGCCCATTCTGTGAAAAATCGCTTCAAATGATAGCAAATGTTTGTTCAAGACACCATCAAAAGTACCATGCTTACTGACCTGTGGCGATTAGGCAGCGTTCTCTTGATAATTTGACCGTTCCGTCTATTATCTAATGTAACATTCTTTCGCTCATAGGAACACTCGATGATGTCAAGAACACGATACACTTCGAGGATTGCTAGAATGCAGGGCTTATTCTACTCCAGGAAAGCTAGCTACATCCTAACATTGAAGACAACTTCTTGTATTTTGATGGATTTGGTATATTCCGATGTGATCGTAATGTGAACTTCCTTCACAGGAATAGTGGAGTGGTCACCTTCGTCAAACGAAAAATGTTGCAAGAGAGCTCATCAATGTTTTCAATTTAGCATTCCTACGATAAATTGTATTTTTGTTCATTGTAAGCGCCGATTTCTCCGTTTCTTTCATCACATGTACATCCCTCCCGATGCGCCTGCCTCTGATGTTCGTCTGTTTATCGACTCTTTCTTCTCACAACTTGTAACAGAGTTAGATCAGTCTTTATGCTTTGCGGTTGATGATTTTAATCGGTTTAACATCTTTATCATCGCAAACTTAGGCCTGACAAATCTTGCAAATTCTCCCACGGGAGTTTTGTAAATAACTTTTTTTTATTGATAAGCCACCTCCCATAGGTAGCTCCGACTATTGCTCTATTTTTTTCTATCCCAAGATTTACGCTTTATATTTTCATCACCAAACGAACCGTTCCACCTCTGGAATCATCGAAAGGAGTAGTCGCACTCTTAACAACTTAAGCAAACTTAGAGTTATGGTTTCTCCTACCGATTTCACTGTCTTTTTCAATGCTGATAACTCTTCCAGTTGTGATCCTCTTATATGTCATCTTAATTTTTCCTGTGATCTGTATTGCTTAGTTGAGACTTTATATATTGGAACTGACAGATTTTCTTCAACTGTTCTAAAATAGCTTTGTAGTGATAAATAAAAGGCTTACAGGGTTGGTGCACCCAGTGCTGTCAAACATCTATCACCGTTAAGCAAAATGGAAATACAGCGTGTAGGTGATATATATATATATATATATAAACTATTATGGAAAATGAGAACTGCCGTGATATGTGATGTGCTTTGAAGCAGCTCTGTGGATCACGCAACAGCTCTTTCCCGGATGTCGAGTTAAACCGTCAATTCGAATATGCTACTGTACGGAAATCAATACCACCTTTACTTACATTTACTGGGGAGAACCAATCTGTCTCCCCGTGGAAGTCCTGAATGTCCTCGAGTCCCTTAAATCTAACAAGGTACACGGCCCTGATTCGTTGTCCCCTTTCCTTTCTGAAAGATTGTGCTGAACAACTTGCTTCACCACTTTCCGAGTTGTTCAATTTGTGTATGTCATCTAGAAGTATCCTTGATCGTTGGAGTGCTACTCGGATAACACCAATCCCCAATGAAGGATCTTCCTAATACTGACCTATTGCTTACAAATCAGCATTAGTGGCAATTCGAACGGATAACCCTTTTATCTGCTATCCATGACCCTATTCAATTTGCTTACAAACATTCACTTTCCACTCTTGATGCTGTTGCTCACGTTGCTCACTCCGTTTCATCCTTATTGTATAAGGGGGTTGGCAACGTTTGTTTAATTTTTCTGGATTATGCTAATGCTTTTTGATCATTTGACCGTCTTTCGGATTGTAGTCTGGCACCTAATGTGTTGAATGTACTAATCAGTTGCTTCACTCTTAGGACGCAATACACTTTTTGTAGCGATAAATATTCCTTGCTGCTAGAATATAACTCTGGAGTTTTTCAAGAAGCTATTTCGTCTTCATTTCTTCTTTCACTGTACATTAAGAACCTTCCCATCCTAGCAACTATATCCCTTGCAAGTATACTGATTACGTATTGATCAGTTGTCCCTCGACTTATCCTCACTGTTTCTGTCAACTTCAAGTTTATCTTAATAACATTTTACTTGGTCCACCCCCCTCCATCTTTAATGATCAATTTAGATAAATGTTTAGCTGTTTCTTTTAGCCTTAAAACGGGCACGCACTATCAAAGCCTGAACTTTCTGCTAATAGTAATACCATCCCCAAGCCAATTCTGTGAAATATCTTGGAGTTACTTTGTCGCATAATCTTTCTTGATCTAGAAATGTTGAAAACCTTTACATTAGTGCTCGTAAGCTACGCTTTTAGGCTTAAAAGACTTGTCATTCCCCAAATGCAATTCTTAAATTTGTGACTGCATGCATTCTTCCACATTGGTTGTACTCTTCCCTCGTATATTTTACTGGTCTAAAGGAGGAAGACTTTATTCTCCTCTCCAGATCTCTTAAATATCTTTCCCGTTGCAGTGCATTTCGAATACCGATCTGTTTGACTTTGTTATGAGCAAGCATTTTGCTTCACGCGACAGATTTATCAGCCATATACGATCTAATGAAGAACACTGCCTGTATGCCCATCTCAATAAATCGGTGTCTCGTTCCAGTACACGTTCCAAATTTAAACAAATTAAATTTAAACAAAGCCTGTGCAATGAAACTATCAAAATGAAATGTAAATTACCGCTTCAGAAGAACTGAACTACAAAAAGGTTGACGAATGACCTCCAAAGGTAATGCGAAGATCCGTAACTGAATCAATAAGCCTAGTGTTTTTAATATCCGGATTGTTTAGGTCACACATTTCTGTATAGGCCCAGCGATCTGTTATATGCACACGACTAAGCGTTGATCTCAGATTGCTCGACAGTATGTTATTTGATGAACATGTTTTGGAAAGAGCATACACGTTGACTTGAATGCTACTAGAAAATTGAATCGTTCGAGAATAGACAAAAGCCTTAAGAGTTGTTGTAAGCCAATCCATTTTTGGAGGCCTTCTTGCTATCCTTGACGCAAACAAGATGGCCGTTGCTTTCCAGCTCGTTTTCGGACTGGTTTGTTCTTGTTTTCTCCGGCCAACTTCAATCCATTTATAGCGAAAGACCTGATTTGAGAAGCTGAAGGTAAGAGCATATTTTATACGTTGAGGATACTGTGAATAGTCTGAATGAGTGTTTGATATATGGATTTCAAATCAACCCTCAGTGTTCGCTTAGCTGAAGGATATGCAACGAATACCCAGTCAAGGAACTCAATTTTTCTGTATCAAAACGCGGAAGGTGATTCCCCAATAACCTGATATTTCCATAACCAATTCTTCTATAGACGGTTATTACGTGGGGAACCCATGTGTAGCTACCCCCGTCCATGATTAAGGTTTTGAACTCCGTTAAATTGCGAATAATGTTTTATCATTGCATGTAGGATCATTGCATGATCACTATTCTATGATCTCTGGTTATGTGAGATTTTGAGTAAAACGGCAGAGAATGTCGACTAGTGCTAGGCCCTGTGATGCTTCATCGTAGTGTGAATGGGTTTAACTTCATTTCCTAAAATTCGTACAGTGGAAATGAAAATATCTTTTCAGACATCCGTACGGTGCTCCGGGGATGTTCACCAATATGAAATTTTGACATGCCAGTATTACCGAATCCTTCATGATTACGCGTAGATCCTTCCAGCATACGGAAAATTTAGTTTTGAAGTATGATTTAAACCATGACTATTAAATTAAACTTGGGTTTTGATTTCTGCTTAGTTGGTCTAGTTTTAGTCTTGTGTTTTTTCGGACTTGTCGAAACTCATTTATTTTTTAACTTCATTTTATAACTCTTCAACTATATTTTTGGACAAACTCTGACCATAATCCGGCCTAATAAGTGTCCTTTAGCAATAAATACTCCATTTTTGTTTCAAAGATATCGTTACCTCATTTGTCAACTAAAAAAACACTACTACAAAATTCGAAAAATTATCTCATTTGCTTCGTGATTTGATATCTTTGTTTTAGGTTCTGCAAACACATAATTTGAATAAGGCTTGGTTGATGACGCTCAGATATTTCGGCATACGCCAGATTTTTACAACTATATTGAGTTATTTATTGCTTTATGTTTGAAATGTATTTTTCTAACGCTTTAATGACTATTATTTTTTAGTGTAAAATGAGATTCTTAAATTGATATGACGTTATGTTATTTTCGAATCCCACTTCAATGTCTTGCGAAAAAGCGCCATGACAAAATGATTGACTTAGTGGTATGCATGACCTCGTTGATTTGAGCTGATACAACGGAAATCCAACGCGGCACTCGGCGTGCATGCTGAGCAACAACTTGTCAAGTTCACACAACTCGTGGAATTGTCTGAGTTGGAAAATATGAATCATAGTTGTCATCCTAGCAGCCTACACAGTCGCAGGTAAAAACCATGCAGAGGCAGTCACCCCGATGGCTGCTGACGCTATCATTATTAAAAAACAATGGTAAAAACCACAGGATCGTCTGCCAAAACTGCGCTGATTATCGATTTCTTCGTTTGCATATGTTGCATTGTGAGTTTCTGTTATTGCCGAAACGGTTGCTGATTTTTTCCGCTTTTCATTGATCTTGTAGTCCCTTCGTTCAGATATTGACATTATACATCTAAACAAACAAATTGTTTCTCTGAATTCCTCCGGTTTTACCATTCCTTCGGGATTGGAAACAAACTGAAAGCTTACGATGTCCATAGTTGATGTGAAGAGTTTTGCAGAGCACCTGAATATGAATATTATAAAAAAGGATTATTAGAATCAATCCACTTACTATCTTAAGTAAGCACTTTAATTCCATGAAAGTGCAGAAAGCAAACATAAATGCGTGACATGAACATTTTCACTTCAACAGAATATATTTGTCTAACTAGGTGTCACCTGTAACATTAAAAAGGTTTTTGACAATCTAAGATGCAGATTCGTGTTCACCCTCATCTCTTGAAGCTTTCCAAGGTTCGCTATCAACCTGAACTTGCTAACCTAATATTTTGACCAAAAAAATACCAAAACGAGACTTCGTGAAGCACCTCACGCATGTGCTTCATGATTAATCATCAGAGCAGTGGACACTTCTAATGTAATCGAAAGCATCTAAGAAGCGTTGTTCTGAATAAGGATGCAAATTGACTTTATGGAATCTCGTGTTCAAATTTCTTCTAAAAAGAGAAATTAAAACGAAGAGAATGCTTCTTAGTGAAAGCTTAAAATATTGTGCCACAGATATTGGATGATTCAAAGAAATGTCCAGTGGCGTTTGTTTCTGTTGTCTGATTGTTGTTTTGGTCGGGCATCAAAACTTCCCAAACGTTTACTTCATGGGATTTGAGGCATGGTAAAACAGCGTAGATAAAGTCTATGACAATTTGTTTAAAATTTATTCCAGGTGCTAGAGGTAAAAGCCAAAAAGCGTTTTAAATAATTGTACTGAGGCACTTCATCAACTAAAGTGACACACGAAATCACAGTAAAATATACCGTTTTCTCTTTGTAATGTCTTCAAAATTACAGTCCATACAACCGAGTTTGTGTTTTTATGAAAGTTCACAATTTTATCGTTCATCATGTTTTCTTCACGTTTCCGTGGTTTGTTTATTCTAAATCAATGCCTTCACATTATCCGCAAATGGTATCATTTAATCAACGAAAATGTCGTGACGGGTTTGAGACAATGTCACAATTCTTAAAAGTATTTGAGAATACGTCGGTGCAGATCAAATGAGTAAGGTATTGCCTCCTGCTGGATAGTTACACCTCAGATTGGAATGTTTGCCGCACGCGCCAAAGAAAACCAAAGACACGACATGTAATACATTGACTGCCGTCAAACAAACGTGCTTGTCAGTTGCTTCTGTGCACGTTACTCTTCGTTTGATCCCTCGTTTTTTCACAGATAATGCTGTGGATCCTTTTACTGGCAATACCATGCTTTTGATTTGGGAAAAATAAACTGATCTTTGTTTATTATAACGACTAATGGCGTAAGCATACGCTGATTAGGTTGTGCACGTTCTGCATACAGTAGTAGAACAGAAATGAGACTCAATTTCTAGTGTGTGCTTTGAGTAGCACGTGTTAAAGCACACATAGCGAAAGGAATTTCTAATGTCATTTACCAAAGCCGTTCATCACAATTTTGGTTATCCATTTGCTGGGTCACCGTGATCGATTCATTTTTCAGTGGGCAAACGAAAAGGTGCCATACAACACATAATGGAGAGAGTCAGGCGGTAGTGGTGGGATTTGAACACACATCCTCCGAGATGATAATGTTACCACCAGGCCAGCACCGCCTAAAGTAGTTGAGATGTCCGCATGTATACACTTTTCATTTTAATTCTTCATCAAACAGAGGAACTCTCGCTTAATTTTACTCTGTTCGGGACGTGAACACAAGTAAACACATTATCGCCCTAACTCAGTAACTCTGCTTTCATGCTCTCCAAACTCTTCTATCATCGTGATGATCAAGGTCTATCCAACATCTTGATTTTGAATTGCTTCTAACCCCGATTAGTATTTTTCATGATATATGATGAGCTGTAGATGAAAGCTGAGGTTCTAATTTGTATTTTGATCTACGGAATCGAGCATTTTGCGTTCTGTGCAATCTTAATAACGTTGGCTATATAATTGTTACTAGACTTCCCATAGAAGTACCACATTTGAGAAGTTTGATTGCTTTCCGATCGGAAATAAAACTCCACTCGTGTGTAAATTGTGTACCAAATGGGAAGTTACTGTTCACGTAATCAACTCACAAAGAAGATTCTGTTCATACCATTCCTAATTGTTTCAAACAGTTTTCACGACACCTTATCCCAGCGCTTCATGTG
>UZAN01040752.1:3607-58690 GCA_900618425.1 Echinostoma caproni | reverse complement strand
GTATGTATGTATGTATGTATGTATGTATGTATGTATGTATGTATGTATGTATGTATGTATGTATGTATGCAGTCCGTCGTTACATTCCCATTACCATTTTGCCTTGTGACACACAAAAAGAGCGTAAGCATGTTTGTAGGTAACTTCAATGGTTTGTACTGGAAATTCTCGACGAAAGTGGTTTTATTCGCCAGAATTTCACTGACAAAGTGGTTTAGATGAATCCTGTAAGTCATTTTTTAATGGACCAGCCGAGCAAGATTAATGTGGACACGTTCAGGAAATAAAATGGAGTGAATTATAGGGTCTACATAAAACGCCAAAACTGCCGGAAGAAGAAGCTCCTGGAATCAAAAGAACAATCCGGAATGCATTGCCAAACGCTGAACATGCAGCCAATATTATCCAATGACATTCAAACATATCTTTGGTTAATACATATCCAACTGTCCTCGGGGAGCCCACATACGTCAATTTGCATTTAAGATCATGTTTATTGAATGAAATTGGGCGTGAGGTAGGTGTTTTAGTTGTCACATAGTTGGTTATTGTTTCCTGAACTTTGACAACATCGATAAAACATATAAGTTATGTTGCTTAACACCGGTTCTGTAATCCCGTTTCATGTTTATCCTTCCCTTAAACCTTTCTGGAAAACCTTGATTTGTCTCAAGATTAGGCCTTTAACTCAACTACTTCACTAAAGTGAGAACGATCCAGGAGCAAAATCAGTGCTAAAGTATTTCAACTGTTACCATTTTGAAGGTGAAGGAAAACTATATTCACCGCATTCTGCCTTACAAGCAGCAGGATGGAAAACATAAAGAACAATTCTGAATAAATAGATATGCTTTTTCCATAATATTTGTTATCTCCTCCGGAAATCTATCTCCGACGTAGTTAGCAAGATTGTTCAATACGAAAAAGTCCAGTTGGTCAAATTCCAAGAGGAGTTTTGCGTTGATTTACATTAGTGGATATTGTGGTCCGTACTTAAAACAAGTTCAAAGTTTAGTTATAATTATCCATTTACCAACCGCACTTCGAAAAATAGTGCATGTATCTTAGACGCGTCAAATGTTGATCCAGATTCATCATACCTTGAACGCTGTTCATTCCGAATTTCCCAAATGGAGCATCACTCCAGGACTGATCCTCCTGTGGTGATTCTCAAGCAACCCTTAAACAGCATCTGCTTTAAAACTTATCCATCTCCTCTACTGGGCCCTAAAATCACACCACCGATCGAGTTCATTTATCGATCGGTCCGATAGTTCAGCCGCAACAAGGGACCCAGAGCTTGCCGAGCTAACTCGAGCGGGAAACCACACCTTGTCCGCAACCGCGAGACTTTAACAGGCCCAGTGAATTTCGACTGTACAGCAGACGTACCGTCACCACACGGATGGATTGTACATGAAAGCAAAGGTTAGCCGTGAAGTACAAGACAATATGAAACGACGAAGCAATCACACTATCGTATTACTTATATAGCAACAAATCAACTTAAACTGACATTCGGACATATTAAATTGATATTGTAACATCATAAGTTGATGTTGTGACATCTTAAGTTGATAATTGGATGTTTTAAATTGATATTCGGACATTCTAAATTGCAAAAATTATAGAATTAAGCGTTGCTCTATTTCGCGCAATCACATTGACGCCCGTGCTTTTAGCTCCTGGTCCATTGCGTAGAAGGCGTACGTAAAGCCAGCTCACATCGTGGATATCCAGAATCAACAACTCCCATTTGTTCTAATGTCGTTATCAATGATAGCCATTTAGTCTGTTGGTCCGACTGTGTGTTGACCCCAGTTATGTAGTATTCCACTGCGTCAGGACAACTATGCAAATCCTGACTGACTTCCTGCAAATGTGTGAATGTGGAATCTGTGTTGCAATCAGTCCTACTCGATTTCAAACTCATTAGACAAACATCTGACTTGTTCTGGTGGTGAACCACTTATACAAGTGGTTCACTACCATGAATCTATGTATTGTGACTTAAGATATTTCTGTTGGTTGATTTGTGCATATAACTTAATCATTCACTTATCTGTAACGTTACCAAATCGGCACCATTTTTATCGCTGCCAGAGATCTATAAAATTCGATTACCAAATTGGGTTTTAGTACAACGTTCTGTCATTAGCTGTATTTTTCGTCTCCTTAACCTTGACGATATTAGATTATTTACTATAATAACAGCAGTAGTTGTACAAAACCAATGCCTGCGTACATCTAGGTCATTGCAGTTTACACTTCTGATGTCAATTTTCATAAGTCTTGGACCCACAAATTCCAAGAGAAAAAAAGAATTTATTTCACATGGGGCTGCATTTTGACACTCCACAATTTCAGATGAGTTGGTTATCCGTACATTTTCGGTGGAAACGAGACTACGGTTAAGCTCCAAATCTGTTTGACCTAAAGCTATTGAGCTCATCTAACAAGTAAAACTATTTTTATGTTAGAAAAGAATCTTTATATAATAATCAATTTGAGGCTGTGTAAATTATTTACCTCGTCTTGATCTGAGCGAGTTCGACCACGAGACAAATGAATCAGAACACCGCAACGAATATGAGAAAACAGCAATCGTTATTTTCTCATTGGAGAACTGTCGACAAATTTGGAGCAACAAACTATTCGCAGATTCAACCAAAAGGAGCATAAAAACCGAATTCCGTTACAACAGAAAATAAGAAAATTCCGCGCAGCAAACATTTGGTGTATCTAAGAGACTCCAGCGTGATTGCAGGCTTTGACTTTGAACGCAGGATTCCTTTTTGAGGGAAGTCATTATTTTCAGCCGGTAGCAAAAGTTTAACAATCATCAAACAGTCTGGTAGATTTTTTTGCGATGCAATTTTCTTCATTTTACCACCGAATTTTCTCTAATGCGATTACTCACAAATCCCGAGAATTTGAATTCTTTACCGACTTATCGTTGGGTTTCATCTAGTTTAATACTGAAGAAAAGTATAATGATCACAGATAGCAAAGTACATGTGGCCTTACAACGAAAGAATCCGTTTCAAGATGAGTCTATTTTTTATTCCTTGTTTTGAATAATTAACGCGACATCAAACCTAACCGAAATATCATGCTGGTTTAACATTGAGCATCAAAACATGACATTCACGTTGGACATGGAATGTGTTAACAAATTACCGTTCCTGGATTTCGGCTTCACTCATCTATGAAATGGATCGGCGCATCGTTTGATGCGTAGAACAACAACATGAAAAGACCACTTCCTAAGCTTAACTAAAACCTGATTTGTTGCTTAGCAGTGAGGACACGCCATTCGATGAACTCTATTTTGTAAGATCGATCTTTGCACGTAATGCGTATCTGAAACGTTCAGTTAAAATATCATTCAGAAGAAAGAGAAACGTTTACCGAGCCTCGAGGCTAAGACATAGTCCTCTTACATTTTTTTTTCTTTCAAGGGAGACACATAAACTGAGATCATAAGATAGAGATTATCCGACTCAATTTGTAAAGCGTTTTATTCGTTAAAGCTCCATTTGGTATTCTTGTTGAGGCCAGTAGTGCTGAAGATTGAAATATAACGTTCTCCACTTTTCAGCCCCACTTGGTACATGCACTTGTTCCTGTGGAATAACTTATATCGGTTATTTGCTCAGGCGACTGTCTAAACCGATTCGTGAACATTACCCTGCGTCACTGAACACCGGAACGATTAAGTCACTCACCGGTTCAGTGGTTTCACACCTCGTTGAATCAAATCACAATGTGAGTTTGAGCGAGACTTTCCGCTCCTTGTATAACGGACTTAGTTGATTACCAAGACTCGTTCGGTGTCGGTCGTTGGCCAACATCAACAGAAATGAAAACTTGTCCGCTCAATCTCCCTCCGCGTGCTCATAAACACTTTGTTATTGCGCTTATTCTTCCCTGACGAGTCCCACACACAAACCGTATCCCGAGTAATCTCGATGATTGAATGAGAGTATAAACAACTATGGGATCATTGTAAATCCGACTTCCTTTGTCACAAGGAGATCAATTCTAGTAATCGTTGATCATTCGTTTAATGTTCCTAAGATAACTTTGTTCTTAGATCCGTATGGAAATATTTGGATTAGACAAAACGAGAGAAAACCAAAAAACAACAATTTTTGGTTGACGACGTTTTCGATCCACTTGGAAGGCCTTTTTCGAGCCAATTAACTTTGTTCTCAACTAGTGACAGATATTTCGATGTAATGGCATACCTACGATTCACAGAAAACGAGCTTGTTTGCCACTCTGGTTTTTTGTTCAAAATATTCTCCGTGGAAACACTCAGACCAATGTGAGAAAGTTTCATTCCATCAGAAAGTTTCCTGAATAGGTTATGCAAATTTACATGAACCGGGGTCTGTACACTGCGGATGTCACACCTTGGTAGTTTCATTATTTCTCCGAACTTTTTTTTTAATGAACGCTTGCTACTACTGACAATAATCTATGAATAATATAAGGAACAAGCTTGTTTTCGTAACTTCGTCTTCAGGCTTTTACAGTTGCGTGTGCATGTTTATATCTAATGTAGAAATAAATGTGACAGTTTGGGTAAACAACGGTGTCGATTGTTGCTTTGTAGCTCGAGTAGTATAACTTGGTGTTCAGTTGTTCGCTGAGCTTGGCAATTGTATTGCAAACGTTTCATCACCAATCAAGGTCACATTCTCAATGCAGTAACTGCAGTTACACCACAAATAAATGTGATTAGACCGTAGAGGCTGGGTAAGAAACTGCCACAATGTCTATGAAGTTTAGTGAGAACGAGTGAATAAAATGGGAGCAGTGGGCGAAGGGGAAGGGAACGAAAGTCAGTTGGGGAAATTTCCGGTGACTTTTTTGCCACGTGCAATTTGTCACGTCATATTGCGTCATCACAACATGGCTGAGATCATGGTTTGGGTCATCACGTGGGTTTGGTTGGGGCCAAGGCAGCTAAAGGGCAGCAACCATCTTCTTCAGTTTGCACAGTGCTAAGTTCATGATTTTGACTACTACAGCCATTTTATCCACTCGCCCTGATTAAACTTGGTAGACCTTTGTTGTATTTTCATAATTAACCTCTATGGTCGAATCACATTCATTTCTACATTCGATATAAACAGGCACACATAATTGTAAAGGCCTAAAGAAGAAGTTACGAAAACAAGCTTGTTCGCTATATAGTTTGGCTTTTGGTATTCCTCTGGGAATCGTCCATGAATCTATGAATAGTTGTTTCTCCGATGTTGAAACTCGTTGGCGGTGCGCCAGTTGAGTGTGTCGATATGGACTTGAAAATGCAAATTTCGCTCAAAGCAACCGAGACTGTTTTAATTGTGTATCCATGCCTACAGTAAACATCATACACGCATGTCACTACTGACGAAATAGAAGGTTTTATTGCATTTTCCAGTAAATTTGGAAATAATTGAATTCGGCTTCACTTGTGTGTTCACTTCGTTTACAGACCCATGGGGACATTTATTTTGCTTTCAACGAGCAAACGAAATGTGGATTTGAAAACCCCTCAAATTGTGTGCTTTATGTGCTTTATGCATCTCTCTTGTTTTTACTTCCTATCCAGAGGCACTGTGAGATGGAAACCGGTATTTAATCCTACAATGCCCATACTACAACGAAGCACTTACAAAATAATTACGACTTATATTTTGTTACATCATAGCATCGCACAATTATTTGTTCAATATACATCAATCAGTTTAACAAACCACATTAAACCGGCAGTGATTCCTTTTGTCACGTATGTATGATATGCAAATAGTCCACTGTGCCGCGATTCTTTTTCGCAAAGATTTCATTGTGATCACTTGCAATATTGGATTCAGACCGGAACACAGTGCAGCAGTGAACATAAAGTACATGCGAACGGTTGAACTGAAACCAAAATTAACCAGTTTATAAGCATCCAAAATTGTGAGCACGATGGTAATCGCCTCAAATAGTGACAATTCGACCATTAATATTGCAGCACAGAGAAACATCTTGCGTTGCACCGTAATTACCGAATTTGTATTAGTTCCATCACCGTGCCGGTCTCCGCCAGACGTTTTTCTTTTTGTGACACATTCGAAAATAATCTTAAGATTGATTATGCCCGTTTGATGCAATTTTCGGATGACCACAAAATTCAGTACGACTATGAATGAGGAAGGGATCGCAAGTCTAAGTATCGTTTCTATGACATTCAACTTGGACCCATCTAACAACAGTTGCCTTGGATTGCATTTTCCATCAACCGAAATCACTGTTATTGGACGCACAGTTGCCACACCAGTGGAATATAAACCCATGACCAGCAGGCAAATGGTGATGTAACGTTTGGTGTATACACGATATGTACCGGGATAAAAAACAGCCCAAAATCGGTCGGCTGCTTGGGTCGCATAGTTGCACATCATCATTAGACGACCCCATCGGAGAGCAAAGCCGCTTCGTTGCAAATAACAATCCACTGGATTAATCACGGTGTTCGCCGCATTCGTTGCATACACACCCGAGAGAATAGCACTCAACGTCACGGCACACGCAAATCCATCAAATATAACTTGGATACACAATGTTAACCTGAACAAAGGGGAATTAATCTTTGTGCTAATTAGGGCGTACAATACGTATGCGTTGCATAAAATACCCAAAGATAACAGAAGACTCATGATTATTTGAGGTACCGTACTCTGCGGGTCAGTTTGAACAAGATTTGTGATGTTATTGCTTTGGTTTAACAACGCTGCCATGACTGTACACACACAAAACGACTTTTCGCAGACGGTGAACTTGATGGGAAGATGTTAATAAGTGAAACTGGTCCAGGTTATCAAACATTTATGACCAATACTAATGTTTTGTACGAAAAGGTTGTAGCCGATTGGTTCACGGTCTACCGGACCCTTATCCAATCGTGTACGTTGGCAACAAGATAATATTAAGGATAGTAATTCTCACGCATTTCATGTCCCACCATGTTGTTCTTTTGAAGATAAGTATATTCTGCAGAATTTACTTGTGATATGTATTGAGCAGAGTGTAGTATGAAAAGTAAAGCTATCATTGAAATCCAAGCCACCTCAACTAGTATTCTCGATAGATTTTCTGCGGAAAATTCGAATGTCAGCCACTCAGAAATATTCAAATCTGTATTATTGATATCCCGATAATACAGGTATTGACCAAACTCGTGCGAAATCCTGATTTTCATCACATTTGTTCCTCTGAATGCTTCGATTTTTAGCCTCATTCACGGGATTGAATATAATATTGCCCCACATCAGACGCAACGTATCTGGTATAATATCAATATCCACTTATGTCTTTGCTTTTGTTAGCCACATGCCATTAAAATGTACAATTTCGCGATTTCAACGATTTTTGCTAATGCATCAGTTGTAAGATAACAAGGTCACAGTAGAAAACGTAACTGTAATTTATTTATTAAAATGACTCATAGACTTTATACAGGTATTTCACTTTCATCTCATCCATGTACCATTTGATCCTCTTCGTTTCTGTGCACTGGAGGCAGTCACTTTAGGATAAAGTCGGGAATAAATACAGTTTACTCATAGCCATCTATATATTTAACTATGATATTGCAAGCTGAAATGGATTTTCAAAATGAGGGTGATGTTGCACGAGTTTGGTTAACACCTGTAATATTATAATTAATAAAATTAATAAAGATTGCGTGGCTTTAATCAAGGTGAAAATTATATTCCCGTTTCCCTGTGGTTCAATTAGCCCTGGTCAATTCTTCACATTTAAAATTAATTGTGAACCGCATAGTCAAAAAATCTCAACTCATTCAGTCTGAGCAAGTGGAAGAATGTGGAACTTTGAGATTTTTTAATCACGCAACCACTGAAGCTGAGAATCCATCAACGAAAATGAATCATACAATTTCTAACTTCTGGTTAAAGTGGTCAAAACCTGACAATTTGCAACTGCATGCGTTTACATGATACTAGTTCCGTGACTATGTGGATCACAAAATATGGAACAATACGCAACCTCAATATCGAAAAGCAATAAAACTGTTATGAGGATTCCTGAAGGTAATATTCTTGCGAAGTCTACTATATATGATTGATCCTAATTGGTCTGCATTTCCGGAACTATTGCATTTAGATTCATACGTGATAGGAGAAAATGCTTCTCAAGTTTTATTCTTACGTGCGGCCAGCATGAGTAGTTTAGTTGAAACCATCCGAAAATACTTCACTATTTGTGTCTTCGCCATAGTTTGAATGAATCTCTATGAAGAACGTTAATCATGAGGAGAAGAAAGTCTAACAGTTCTGACTATTTGCTTTTGAGAGGGGGCATTGTATCCCAAATGTACGATAATTATTTTAGCGCATTCCAAATTTTTATGCTCTGCCTTTCCAAAGGTATTTAGGTCAGATCACAAAATTTGTTCTGCATTCGCAGAGATTCACTACAGAAGTTTGTTCACACTGGGATTAAACTGGTTTTATTTTGGATAATACCCCAAAAATGAATTATTGCCAACCCGTAAAATGTGACAAAATAGTGAAAAATGACTCATATACATGTATGTATATATATATAACTTGTTTACTGTCGTTTCCATCACACAGCCTATTACATGTCATTAGTGATTTTGGAAGAAAACATTCTGTTTATGCTATACAAATTGTGAGATCGCATTCCTCATTCATTAACCCAGGATAACAGCGTGGGAAGAGAAGAGAGGAAAATGGGTGCCAGCAGGCATGAGTTTATCATCAAAAATTGTCCGAAAAAATTCAGAGTCCAAGGTTTTTACACCCAAAGAATAACCTGTAATACAAAGTAAAACGATGTCTGAGATGACCGCCAGTGATTGTTTCCTTGTTCCATCTAAGTGAGTGGAAAATACAAAAAGGTGAAGAATTTCAAAACACTGTATGAGGGAGTTTTCCATATGTTGCAATCGCTATAAACCTCTCTACATTTACGATTAAATTCATTTGATTCGATTAGAAATAACATCAACCGAAAGATACGTAGGAACGACATTATATTTAGATAAGAAAAAGGATTTAAGTGAGCGGCCCTCCGTGTTCCGGGTAGTGTCAATAAGCAGCAATTTAGAAACAACCGAGAACAATTTCGGAAAAGACGTCCTGGAGGCACAATCCATGAAGCAGAATAACTTTGGAATAGAAAACCGAATTGCCAATTGAGCGCTTCCGTGTCCACGCTTACATGCATGCCGGAAACATACAAATGTCCTACCGAGGTGTAGTGCGATCGAATGGGAACTGTTTATTCCGGTCAAGTGGGTGAAATAGCTCCCGATTACCAATGTGCAAATCGAGACTGCGGTGGCTCATGTGATCGATAACTTTATCGAAAATGACCGGAAAGCAAAGAAATCAACAAATGTTTTCTCCATTAATATTTGAGCCTGGAGTGATCACAGTCCAGATAAATATACCGCGGTGTACTTATAAAGAAAGCATTTGAACGAAGGATGTTTTAGATCTGATGGCCAAATCTAAAAAAAGTAAATAGTTTCACTTATAGTAAAAGAAAAAAATTGATAAAATAAGTATGTGTTCTACTATTTATTTATCATCAATTGTTTAGTTGACAGCCAATATAAGGATCATTTATCAGTGGTGAAATACATTTCGGATTTTAAATAACTAATGATATTTGCAATGCGGGAAAGGTCAAAATAATGTGATCAAAAACTTATAACCTTGTGCATAATTTTATGAATGTGAGGTCATTGAGATCAACCATAAAGTACAAGCCTAAGTATTACAGTAACAGGATTTCCGATACTCCTCGATACATCCAGTTTTAGTGTCGTTGTGCAATTCTTTACCCCGGGGTTCGACCTCGTTCACAGGAAGTAATGTACTATTTAAGGAAACATTTCCGGTGTGCTCGGTGTACAAATAACTTAACTGGACTATTTTCTAGTAAAGGAAATTCTTCAGTTTGATTGAAAAATGTAGCTTTTTCATAAAAAAACCCAAAAGACAACATGGGAAGTAGATGTGCAATGTACATTTTTGTCAGTGAGAGCCCTATACCTAGAAAATTCACAGCAAATGAAACAGCAGATATTGGAATTGATGTAATACAGGAGAAATTGCATAGAATTTTCAGACAGGAAGGTTTCAGTTTTATAAGAGCGTTGCGCCTAATAGAATGTTCCCTGGAATAGTTTTCGGAATGTTTAGAAAACCAAACAATAGAATTTAGTTATAAAAATGCAATACATAAAATTCTACTTGCAGTTTTCACTTGAAACCAAGATGAAAAGGTGATTTAAAATAGTATGAAGGTTTTTATATTTGTATGTAGTGAGCACCTACAGGTTCTGTGAATGAACCGTTTCATAAAGCTTCCTAGATAAATAACAATTTAACAAAGCTCATAATAACATAGGATTCACGCTAGAAATGGAATCTTCCGAAGGGTTGGCGTTCCTCTATGTTTTACTCGCGTGCTGTGAAAACGGGTCTCTTCGACGTAGCATTCACAGAAAGCAGACTTGAACAGGACAGTACACAAATTATCACAGTTTTATACCTCTACCGCGAAAGAAGGTATTGATTTGATGTATGCTGAACAGGACGATGCGAATATGCTCGCCTGATACATGCGAGGAAAAGCTGGGAAAAATTAGAACGACTTTCATAGAAAATGGATATCCGGATAAGATCATTCAACAATGTATGAAGGTCACCACAAAAGTGCAACCCTAAATGACGGTTAAGAAGAAACCTGTTTATGTATCCATTCGCTTTAAAGGTGACACTTATTCTTAAATGATAAGTAAGCGTCTCCAGACTGCTGTCAGAAATACATACTACGTCGCTGATTTACGCATCATTTACACTTCCAAACCAGTTCTCTCATTGCAGATGAAAGACAAGTTACCGTTGGAAATGGCCTCATTCTGTATTCACCAATTTGTGTATTCCTGTGGAACCACTTACATTGGTCGTACCACCCGCCGCTTGGCCGAATACATTCGAGAACACCACCCCAGATGGCTCAGTCGCGGATTGATGAGACCCGGGGGGACAGCGATCACGGCTCATTTGGTCGAAACCGAGCATCGTGTTAGAATGAGTGAAGCGGTCAGGTCCATCTACGTGCGTTCAGAAACAGTCGGTCAGAGCTCTGGATTTACCATGGCCCGCCACAAACGCTACAGTGACATAAAGGCAGTTATTAAATGTGCGTCAAATCGTTTATGTATTTGATTCATTCGACAGTACAAATGACATGATTTGAACTCTCGTGCACCCCTTACTGTATTATCCATGGTATCCATACACATGCATACAAACACAGACATTATTTACGCTTATTATATTTCCTTGAATTATATGATTTTGTGACCTATAAAAGAGTGCTGTATTTGGTTAGTGAACAAGGCATCGAAAACGAACTTGTTTGCCAGATTGACTTCTCAAATCGCAATATGCTCAAGATCAAAATCAACAGAAAGTGCAGAAAAAATGGACATTTTAAATGTGATAAAGTATACGAACGGTTGGAGTTGACGAAGCATGACTCGCAGAATAGAGCAAAGAGAAACGTTATTCGCATTTGGATCTTGTTAGGACCATCTGGCCTTTCGACTTGGGCATGGAACCTCTTTTTTCTGGAGACACTCTACGATTTGACATCAATTCAGGTTATTATCTAGAATGCAGTTTGGCTTTGTTGAAGTCTGGCTCGCCGAATACGTCAAAACGCTCACAAAATCACAATTCCTTTTTATCAGCGACGTCTACAAATACAGTGTACGTATACCAGCTCCACTATTATTTTTGGTGTTTTATGCTACACGGAGTTACTTCGACTCAGGCAACAGGAAAACTATTTGAAATAGTGTACCTATGTGATTTCTGATAAATGACTGTTTTACGTATCGTTTGAATATTCCTTGGATTTGCATTTTCAAAGTAAAATCATCGCACGCGACTGACGCAGTCTCGGTGACCAATTTGTTTTAAACGAGAATCGAGTTACTTCTGAGTAGTATTAACTCATCCGCGAAATTTATGAATAACCGCTCATATTTGAGTGCATGGAAATCTGGGTCGTAGTCCAAGCGAATCACAGATAAATGATTATGAGTTGTGTTCAGTTTACTGTGCGGATGGGTTGTATTCTACGATCGGCATCAGAAAAACAAAATACACGATTTAATCGTTTTGAACATCCTTCTGCAATTCAAGTATTGATTGGATAAGATGAAATAACTGGGTACAATAATGAGCTTCACTAGAATGGGATTAGTTGTTTTTTTGTTTATCATCGGTTTCCGTTGATATAGAAAAATATCCATCAGTTATATTCAGAAGAATTACAGTTAATTATTTCTGTGTGGTGCGTTCCTCCTCCTACAGTAAAATAGACAATCAATTGCATAGTCGAAACTGCTGGTACTGTGAAACAGCTATTTTCATTAAAGGATTCTTTCCGTTTGATTGTATGCCCAACGACGCAGCACTTGAATAAATGATACAGTTCACAACCCGTGGTATGTAATGCGGAATGCTAATAACTATTGTTATATATATGAGAAACTGAGTAAATGTTTATCAAACCTGCCGTGGTTGTCATACACTACAGACACAAAAAAGTTATTTACCCTAAATTACATCAGTTGTTGCACAAATTTAAGGTTTGAATTTAGGCATCTTTTTCAAAAATATAGTTCTTCAGTTACGGTCTATGAGTTTGAATTTGAATAGCACTGAATGTGAATGAACGCATAACGCCACTTGTCCACCACGAGAGTTCACAGAAAACCAGGTTTGTGAAATGCTCGTATTTCCCCCGATAATGGGGGCCGTTTGAGGCCAAGTTATAATACTCCTAAATGGCTATTTTCTATTAACCTTGACCTCTTTTATCACCCAATCAAGTCAACTGAAGAAAGTTGTGTCTCGCCAAGTCAATTCAGTTTACTGAGTGGCCACGTCTACAATTTTATTATTACGTCAAATTAAAAGACCCCGAAAGTCTATCTATCCAATTCCAGCCTATTCCATTTCACCACAAGTCTCATCGAGTATTAAGTAACATTATTACTTTTTGCTGAAAATAAGCCCGTTCGAGAACACCTGCTTTGTTTTACGTGTGATCTGTGAGACTGGTGGGTTAATTGAAGATAACGTATTTCTTTATGTTTTCAGTACACCTAGCGGTTAAATGAAGAGTGCTCTCTCCATCTCTATGCAGTACATACAACTGTACTGCAATATCACTGATTTAGGTCTCATTCTGTGTTTAAATTTATTTAGACAAACAGGTTTCAAACTGCACGAACTGAGAAAGTCTTACAACCACGGCCAAGGTAAGAAGTGATTACATGCGCCTTGGGACAGAGGACAAAAAGCGATTAAGAGAAACGCATTCCCTCAAAGTTAATTCGATCATCATTGCTAAAATGGTTTAAGTAGCTCATTAAGATTCACCATTAGGTAAAATTTTGGAGTAGATTTTAGCGATTCATTGTTTAATGCGCATGTAAGATACTTTGAGACAAAACAAACAGCGTGTGTGGTTGGTTCTCTTCGCGTTTGCACGCATATCGTAAAGAGTGCATTCCATATCGTACGCACTGATAGTTCAAAATAAACATGGCAACTTCAAACGTACTACCATAGACCAATTAAGTTGTTTTCACATGCTTTGACCGGATTCTGACTCACATATGCTCTTCTGTTAACCCCTTGGAGTCGACAAAACAACTGAATTTGTACATCTGTTGTAATGGAACGCTGGATAACCTGACGGACTACATTATCCTAGTTCGAATGTATGTATAACTCGATTTGTATCCTAGCACAATCTCCTTTTTTCAATCTTACAAACCGTGAGTGATTACTGTAGTTATGTAGTCTACTAACTTATTCTTCACATTTTTGGATAATGCGACTGCTACTTTTGTTAATGTTCCAGTTGTGACATCATGATTTCCAAAAATTTGTATTTTCTCCAATATTTCTAACCCTCTTGTCTTTTCACAGTGTGTAAATTTCCCATTTATATTTCATATCCCTCGAACAGTAACTGTAGGGTTAATATTCTGTAGATCGTTTGTCTTTTCGTCTTTCACGTTTTTCACTTATCTATGCGACACCATTACTCTGATCTTTCACCGTTTGACTGCACAAAATTTCGACCTGGTCATAAGTCATTTTGTATTGCAAACTGTTATTTATAGAACTACGTTGTGTAGAACACATATAATTACCGTATTTTTTTTATCTTCTGCATAAAGTGCATTTAGACTGATTTGTATCATTGCTGTTTTAACCCATTGATTCCATTGTTTATCCATACTATTGAACAGTGGGTTGGTCATTCAGTTGTTGCTGCGTTACCGTGTTACTGTCACCATTACAAAATGAATGACTCAAATTTTCGGCAAGTAATTCACTGGAAAATCTAGATGTTATGTTGTGAAACTCGCCACTATATTCATCAGGGTTCAGACAATTTTGACAACACTTTCCCAATTCATTTCCACATGTGTCCGAGTCGTACCATACCAAATAAGGAACAGGCACTTAACGAACCTATAAGACCATACACAACCTAACTAAATATCTAATATGACAAATAAATAACGCGGCGGTTCGTGATTTTTACGTACACCGTCGGGGGAAACATCTGACAACTGAACTAATTGTGAATTTATAGGATGACAATTTCATTTCAACGCTTTACTTTGCCTTTGTCCCAGCTGCTCACTATCGTGTTTCATCTATTTATCACGCACGCATTGAACAGGAAGTGAAACATGGAAAAATGTTTCTTTCAAAGATTGAGGTGTTCCACAATTAACCTCAGAGATGGAGACCATCAAACAGATACAGAATTTCTCGCCGTTATTCAAACAGCTTCCAGTATAAAAGAAATTAGCTTGTCTTAGCCATGACGACTGAAAAACCAAAACACAGTGTTGGTGACAACGTTTCGATCTTGTATAATGCAAGCATACAGTTAGTTACAATGAAGAGCGTATCAAGTCAACCCCCCCCCACACACTCACATAGAAAAACTCAATAGATTTCATTTGGTCACGGTAATAGTCTCTTCAGAAAAAATGCAGTGTATTATGAGGACCCTAATGATGAAGCCAGAAGGAGGATATTGGAACCAAGCCAAAGGAGAGTGAACTGGAAGCGTCTCACTCAGCATCTGGGAATCCGTAATAAAATGTGCAGAAGTACAGATTCGACTGACAAAAGAAAACTGCCGTGAAATGACAAAAAATGAAACATGGCTGATTATGTGGATGAAAATATTCAGTGTATAGCAAATCAACTTAAAACGTCCGTGGATAGGATTGCGCTAGACCATCGTTCAATGGGGTACTAGCTTGTCAGTCAGTTGGCAATTTTCACTGCACATTGACAAGTGTCGAATGCTTAAAAGAGTAAAAATGCTTGAGCAGTAATCACCGTTTGAAAGCAAGGATATTAGCTGGAAGCGACTGCCGTATCCAATTGGATGCATTGAAATGTTCGAAAGAGAGGTTATCGACCACCCTGATGCATCTGTCACCCCCACCCTTCAACTTGGCCTTACTAACCTTGCTGAGTGGTCCACTGAGCATAAGTGAACTCTCAATCTTTCTAAATGTGTCGACATACTGTTCTCACTTCAACGAGGGAATCGTTATGCCAATCTCCTGGAATCCTGTCCCAGGTTAAACATATGCAATAATACTATTGTCCAACCTCCAAGTGTCAAGTACCTTGGTGTATTAATTAACCGAAACGTATGCTGGTCTGACCAAGTTGTTTATGTATTTGGAAAGGTCAGGAAACTATCATTTTATGTCTTACGACTAAAAATACTATCCGTCCCTCGCTTCTTGATTAAACGTTTTCTTTTTGTCTGTGTTTCATCCCTATGGTTGTACGGGTCCACAGTAATTTTTCCAGGGATGCTCAACAAAGACTTTAAATTTCTTTCGAGATCATTAACACATTTATCAAGAAATGGCGGGATTTCCCATAAAACTATCTGTCACTTCATCATTTCCTAACATACAAAGTCTTGCGTTTGGTTATCAACAAAAATCAAAGACAACCTTTCACATCCGTTAAATCAAGATGTTATTAAATGTGTGTCCTCCTCTTCCACCCGGTCCCTCTATAATCGTATATTTGCTCGTACGACCGTTTATCGGTCTTCTGTGGTGCTCTACTTTGCCCGTTTTCTTGTCAGCCCAGAACGCATCGCTTCGGAACTTATCTCAGTCATCTCGTAAATTGTTTTCTTTTTCATTGCTTATAATTTAATAATTTTGTTCAATAATTGTTGGTTGACTATCTGAGTGCTGAATATCCACCTTTCGAGGTGTCTAAAGCAAATACTTGACTTGACTTCATTGCCATAGACCTTATGATTTATCAAGATATGAGAAGTGTTGCCAGATGATTGTGTTATCTGAGGGGGTTGATGCACAAAAATAAGAATCCTGGACCCGAATGGTTTGTTTGTTATACTTCTTGGTTGTTGTAGGTCAAGCAAAAACAGTGAATGCGAAGGACCCAGACGCACAGTATTTGCTCATTTCTGACAACGTTTATGTGCACAGAATGTGCATATTTATCAAAAATGTGGCTTTTCTCGGTTGACGTGATTGCTTGCATGTATTTCGTCCTTCAGTCACATATGAGAAATCGCACATGAACTTCAACAGACTAGGATAATTTCTGTTTCCAAGATTGTGTTTTATTAAGGGTGCCTATTTTTTATTAAACAAGTGCATTGCTGAATAACTTCATGATAGTTCTATCAGCAACCTATTTTCTTTTCTACAGTTGATCGTAGGCAAAATAATCTTCATAACGGTACTTACTTTGGTTAGTATGCAATAGCCTGTACTGAGACAATATCAAAGTACTATAAGGTATGAAATTATTCCAAGCGACTGTATTTTATTACTTTATTGCTTTATTACTGTCATGCAATAGAGAAGTATAATTTTAATAGAAACCAACGAGGCGTGTGTCCTAGGTTAGCATCTGTCGATTGTCTCCTCTCTAACTGTTAGATTGCACTATCATATTATCTCATGTGGCCTACTTTTGATAGTGCAAAGCGATGTGCATAAAACAACTGCTTTTTTGCTCAAAACCAAGGACTAGGTAGTTATTGAACCTGCTGGGGTATGGAAATAACCTAGTTGGGACGATACTTCAATGAGGCTGGTATATTGTTGGATACGGTTTAGATCAGTTACATCACCACAAATAAAAGTCGTCGTCACTTTTGTTCAGAATTCTTATCCTGACTAAAGTGTGTAGTGAAAGTGAGTGCACGAAAACGAATTTCGACTGCTTGTCAGTCACCTCCCACGTTATCAGCCAGTTTTCAGCTGTCTACATTGGAAAGCTCCCTATTCTATCCGTACCTTAGACACCGTGTAAGCTGACCGGGAGTGTCCGTTAAACTGTATTTTGTTGTCTACTTTACTGACAATCAGTTTTGATTTTTGAGGCCCGACAGAAACCAAGAGAGAATATTCGTTGTCGGCTCATTGCGAACGAAAGCTATCTACCGAATTCGATCATACATCAATCATTTGGGTAGACATCCTCAGCTAAACTCGTCAGAATATTTGGCACATTTTATTTAATTGTTTCCACCGCTGGGATTTGGATAATTCCGTCAATGCATTTTGAAATCAAGTTTTGTTCAAATATGAGAAATTTAATTTTCAACTCATTTCTCTTCTAAAATATCTTCAGATATCCAAAGTCTAACCATCCGATAGCAGCATCTGTTACCCAAGACTTAACTAGATACATATTCCACAGAAAAGTGTTACCATATCAACAAGAGGCACCTGTTCACACTGAACACATTGTAGGTGTTCAAAGAAAGGGGAAAAAAATCAAAAGAAAAGACGTGATATTGAATTATTAAAACGATGAAAAATGGTCAGTTACTATGATAACAGAGTAGCGTGATGTAAAGGACGGTTCACTCATGCAAAACTAAAAAGAAAATGTAATTGCTACAAACTACAGAAAAGGGTGACAACACCGTAAGGTAAAAAGTAAACGTACAGAACTTCATCTTCTAGAGCAAACACTTGATTCCGTATCGACTACTGTTTGAGGGGATAACACTGGCCTTAAATTCGGTTCGTTTCAGCATAAAGCCATGAAGAACCAGTTCTCTGGTATGACCAGAGATTCGTCTTGCAGCCCTTCTGCCACAGCTTTATTCTCCAGGTGCGGAATGCATGTTATTTCTTCTTTCACTGGTCAATTAATCAAGAAGAGTTACTGGATTCTGTCTTTTGATACAGGATTTTGAAATGCTTTACATCAATAGATGTACATTCAGTCATTAGTTATTCTTCAATCTTTCAACGCGCATTAAAATAAATTGTATATTAAGTAGCTGGTCATAAGATTTATACCGTGTGATCTCTTCTCTGTTAATTATTATTGCTTGTGACAGTGATTTCTAAAGTTTAATTGTGTTTACTTCTATGGTTTATCATATACGACTCTGAAAGTTGCAGTGTATTTTTGTTGTGATTATATTTCTAGTTGACTACGTCTGATGTTTAATTTCAAGATTGTTGTGAAAGGATAGTAGTTCGAGAAGCAAGATACTTTTCGGTAGATATTTTATATTATTGCTGATCATTAAGCAGTTTAAAATGCACCTGTTTTACGTAAAACGTTCAATGCGAAGGTATTTTACTCAAAGCATTCCTTTTCGAACTGGTAGCCAATGCGTACTTGAGTGATGCACGGTGGCTTCATACTATCAATAATCCAACTGACGACTTAACAGTTCGTGGATGAAATCTTCTGTCTGCTTAAGTAAAACATCAGTTGCAATTGGTTGTTACTTATTACTACTGAAAGTTTTCATTCCCCTGGAAAATATTTCCCGTAAAAGATGCTTACACGCTACTTCACGTAATTATTACAAGAAAATGGTTAATTGAGAAGGAAGTTAACCTCTGACGCAGAAAAAACATGCGGTAAATGATTTTTTTCTTTGTAATTACGCATTTTTTTAATTCTTATCATGCTTCAGACATGCTTGAGTGAACTATAGAAAACGGAGCTTTGTTCGTAAAAAGACAACTATTTTGAGATATTCGTTTCTCGCTTGCATTCAAATTGCATTTCTGCAATATGTGTAAACTGCTTTCATATTAAGCGGTAATCTATTTGGTGGCTGGAGATGGTCATTAGGCCGTGAGTTTCCTCTTTTAAGTTTTCGCGCTGGAACACGATGATGTCAACCCCAAATACGAAAGAAATGCTACCCTTTTTGTCAAAAGGTATCCTTAGCTCTCTCCATTACCAGTCAGTTATCTGAATTACCTATCATTTGCCAGGATTGAAAATGCCATCCCTGGAGTTTACCGAATAGATTTCTAGGTTTAACGTCAGTCAGACCACACACACACACACAGAGAGAGAGAGAAAGAATTGTTCAACAGATATTGTTAACTGAATAAACCAAAATTTGACACGAAAAACGTTCGGGAAAACTTCATTTTGATTCGAGCTGACTATCCTTTACGCTCAAACCTCAGTTCATCGATTCAATCATACACTTGGAGGCATTAGACTCGAGTTTCGCTCATACTGGAGCTCATCAGNCTCCAGACCCATCGCATGGAAGGCTTGTACGTTACCACTGTGCCAACCAGCTCGTGCCATGGCTGAACCAAATTACCAATTCATGTTTATCCAGGTGTCATCTTCAGTGATAGTTAGTTCATTTTGGCCCGATAGCAATGAAGGGAGACACAGATGACATACTATTAACTCAAGTCGAAAGCCTCCCACCAAGTCAAGACTTCCATGCAGGTTACGGCCTGATTCGCCAACAAACCTACAAGGCTGGATTGATATATTGCATTGAATTCAGTTACTTGTGAGCAGTGGTGTGGGATAACTGGTTTTTTTATTGATTTGAGATGACTATCCTTCGGACTTTACCTTCACTCACACGAAGAAACCGAAGATTAAAGATATGCACTACTGATAAACTCCAATATGAGCGGAACTCCAGTCTAGTGCTTCCGAATGTATGGTAAAATCAACGAACTGAGGATTGTGCGTGAAGGTGAAGTTCGAAGGATGTTAACTCAAATCAGTAAAAATCAATTATTCCACATCACTACTCACAATTAACTGTGAGTCAAGTGCGAAGTTCATAAATACGACAAAGTGGTTTACCTTCCACAAACAGCCTGCTATCAGTGGGTTTTCAATTTGAAGAGTTGGATAACTGTGGATGGTTCTGATGATAGCAGAAACGTATCGGTTTTATGAAGCAACGTAGATACGTACCGCCAAAGAAACAGGGCGGTGTTGTATGTGCTAATTTGGATACAAACCTGCTGATCTATTGAATAGTTATGAATAGTTTCAGTTTTAAACACGGTTACAAGTAGTTTGCAGTGTAAATTTAGAATCAGATGTTGTGCTTTCTAAATTTCTTCATGCGGGTTCGAAAAAACAGCATATGCACGGTCTATTCTCAAACGCTGTCGGTACTTTTCATGCTGAAACCTGCGTGTCGTAATGTTTCCAGTGAGTTGTTGATTCCTTGTCAATCGCTGAACCAAATAGAAATTCGAAACAGTTTCTCTAACGGATGATACCTGTTCTTGGGATACTGAATATGTGGACAACAATGAAATTTCTTAGAGTGTAACGAATAAAGTCTTTTGTTAGTTCTTCTTGTATCATCCTCGCTAATTCACAGATAGCAAAGCTTACTTGTCATGATATTTTGGCCATAAGTTTAAGTTGTTGAGGATGTGGCAGGTGGCTTAGCATTAGAAAAGCCCGGCTGACTATTCATGCCCTTTAAAGGACCAAACGGTATTTTCAACCCATTTTTGCAACAATCGCTGGCATTTCTTCTTGTATCGCGTTCGGAGCTGCTTTTCTCTTTATCAAATAAAACAATAACACACTTTGACGTAAATAGTTAATGATTACTGATGATGGTTGTGCCATCTGATGGAAAGCTAGTAAAATTTGGTAGGATTTTCAAGGGCGGTGAAGTTTGAAAATAAATTGATCATTTTCTCAAAGCTACATTACGACATCGAGATGCAACTAGAAGGGAGCACTACCTACAGTTTACGATATTCTAGGATCAGTAACCTGATCAACGTTGGGTTGGAGTGGCTACAACGTGGAGAGTAGCTTTTCATCGGCAACATTCAATTTCGTATTTGTGGAAAATTCGCTTTTATCAGCCATTACGAATGAAATACTCATTGATATGACATAAATGAATTTACTGTCCACTAACATCTCATACGTTTTGGCATATTGGTCTAGACTAACTAACCAATGAATAACTTTTGAAAGTCAAGTTTCCCCAAGTTTCCCCTCAAGATATCCGGGACTCATTTCAAGTTGTCTGACCATCATTTCATGATGTTTGGCGATTATTTCAAGTAGTCGCAGTACCATTGTAAGATGTCTTCAGATCATTTCAAGCTGTCGCGTTGACCCCAACAGTACTGACAAGCCTCCCAACGATGTCTGGATGACCGCCATGCAGCACTGATTTCTTTACCTCCCGTTGAATTGCGGGGGACGATTGCGAGACGGGCTTCGGTCACATGCCTCAATTCCCATGATATACATATCGGTTGTTTATCTTGCTAGTACGCGTATGTCTGTGTGTGTGTGTTTGTCCCCCTCCGTGGATACCCGTGAATCATGCATGATCAACACTTGAGCCATTGCTTATCTCTAACGCATGATGCTGCAATAGAATTCATAAGCTACATCTCAGGCGGTTGCACTGTGACACCAATAGATCATGCAAGCTTGATATACACATCAGTCTTGACCTGATTCACATCCAGTTTGTTCGTTCGTGTTGTTCGACTCGATCCTTATCGTTGAAAAGAAACGAGCTTACAGTCAAAACTAATTTATGGATTTCCTTGATTTCCAACGATTGGAGTATATACGGTCTCTAGTCTCAGTCTCTATAGTAATACACACGATCTGGATAATCATAAATCATGGAAGTTTTGACCATACCTTGACCTGCAAAAGGTATAGACTAACACCATTTATCTGACATCTCATTTTGCTGTAGATCTCAGTACTCGTTACAACTCTTTTTTCACAGCCTCATTAGTGCAATTATTTAGACCGTTCAATATGTCACCGTAAAGTGAATCACTTTCATTTATATGTCCATCTCCGACATGAAAGGTGAGTAATTAAAAACGGAATAAATACCCAAAATTGTTTATAGATAGATAAAATCATATCCAAGTCGCTGCTTGTTGTGATTTCAGGGGCCTTGATGAAATCCGATTGCCCAATCGCTAAAGATCATCATAACTACCACGGCCCTTGCATAGTAAATTACAAATGATGCACTTCTACTTCATGAATCACGGTTAAGTGTCTTGTGATGAGTTCAGTAGCTAAGTTCGTAACTCATGAAAACTTTACCGAATTCCACCTATATTGATTATAGGGGATGTGTCGATTAGTTTCACTTGCAAATACATTACCAATGAAAACGCTGAAATTTGAAACTGGTCAAAATGACCCCTTGCGTTTAACTGTGTGCATACAACATGAGTGTATGAACAACAAGTAACCCAATGCAAAACACTAAGAGCAAATACAAATTATATGAACTTAGGGAAAGTCACAGAAAATGGTGACATGGGAAGTGACCTAAAAAAAGGTTTTCCACGTTTGAAGGAAATGGTGAAAATGATCACTTGATCTTTTCTGGTATTCGGATAAGCGACTCAACTCCCATCTCAAAGGTTCGTGGTTTGAGCCCCGTCCGGTAGTGTTTATGAGTCCTAGTTAGGACTGAGTAGGTAACCAGTGCAATTTTTTCCCCATCACGAAAACACTGAGCCTGTCAACACACTAAAGACGTTGGTGAGTTCATTTTATTCTACCGGCACATCAACAGCTCTCGGACCACCCCCAACCCATAGTCAGACTATCAAAATTCCCTGGTTGAACTACCAATTTCAATACTGCCGACAAAACATGTGCTTGAAAATCAAAAATCACCAGTATATCTTCCGGTATAGCTCCGAACCCTCTCTGGGTAAAACCGCACACGCAAACAGTCTCCCTGCTCGGTACAATAAAACAGATAGTACATCTTACTCAAACTATTACAATAAAATATATATGACTGGTTACATAAGGTAAAGCAAGTAAAATATTCAACAGAATGAAACATAATTGGTCCTCACGATGCAGGTGGGTGACCTGAATTGGTTAGAATGTTACATGACCTGTCGTTTGTCGGTCGTCCGGTCACGAGAGCTTGATTGCTCGTCCAAATTGCTTTTGGGGAAACAAAAAGAGGGATTGTGGAGACGGATGCTGACTACCTCCGTGGTAGCTAGGATACGGAAACGCACGTGTCTAGTCCATCCCGTTCTAATGCTATGAAGAGGTCGGAAGGCGCACGAATACACCCGGACGGGCCCCTGGTCATGCGGCCAACATACTCTGCTCCCACGAGCAAGTAAAAGTGTAAGCACAGATTGAGGCAGTAAAATCAGTCGTTCTTCCTTCAACCGCAGACACACTAACGGGCTAGATGTAAATCTAGTCTGCAGCCTGCCTTCGTGAGACCTTTTATTGATTGCATCTGATAGCCTTCTATAGCCTTCTATCCCTGAGAAGATGTCACCTTTAAACATGAAAGAGATCAACACAGATTTATTCTCACCAATGATCCTCTTGTGGAACACTTTGTGTCTCTGCATTACGGCTAAGAATTTATGAATAAGAACCGACATGGAGTTTGCGCAGTGGAAACGCGGCTAAACCACAATAAAGAACCGTAAACTGGGGTAAATAACAATGGATAAATGATAAACAGGGGAACGGATAACGGACTCACTGGTGATTATTTGCTACCATCTGCGGATATGGAAGGACAAATAATAATAATAACAATAATAATAAATAACTGAGCTTGTCCATAGTTCTAAGGAAATGGTTGGACCTTGACCAATTATTACCCTATTACCATCAAGTTGGATGACCGGTATAAAAATGCTCAACCATTTCAGCGAGCTTTTAATATGCTATCCGTTTTTCAGACCCGCTTAGATTAACAGCACCTGTATGATGGACCAGTCAGGTGTTGGTACGTCTTAGTTGCGTAAGCTTTTTTATTCTGAATTTCCTAAAGGCTGCATTGCTCTATAACTGAGTCTCCTCTGGTCATTCTCCGCCGAAGCTGAGGTAGCATGCTCGATTCATTCCACGTGACGCTTACTCAGGTGGGACAAATTGCTTCCCGCATATCTTTAAAATGCCCCCCTACCCCCAATCTTGAGTGTATTAAGCCGGAATGCTATCATCATACTCCTGGACACCAGGCAACAACAAGAGTAGCACATACATAAGGAACCGGAGATCATATACTCTAGTATCAGTTTGACGGATTATGAGTGGCGCAATCACGGAAAATTCTCAGACCAAATCGCAAAGAGTAAGAGGGGAATTTAGGTCTTTAAAGTCATGGTTGGGAAGGTCAAGACGACGTGAAACAACACATCACTGTCACTGAATTATAATAGTGCAAATTGGAGTCGCGTCGTGGTTCTTCCTAACACTGAAAAATAGATTCGTTAGGCTAGTCCGTTCGAGGTCAAGGAATAGGTTTAGTGGTTAGATCTAAAACGGACGTGAACTTCACGGTAAATGACCAAGGGCATTCAACTTTTGACAGCGACTAGTCAGTTACTGACCTTTCCGATCTTTTCAAAAAGAAAGCGCTCTGTTGGCATTACATAGAGCAAGCAGAAAAGCGAACCAGAACCATGGACTTCTTCTGAGTGAGGAAAAGGGCGATTGGCATCACACCTTGGTGTAGTTAATGAAGAACTAAACGTTTGCAGTGGAATCAAGATAAATGAATTGCTATGTTCCTATTAAATAAAAAGACTACATGGAACATTTACATGGGGACTAATAAAAATAAGCTTTTGACCATGATCTCTAAATTATCACCTAAATTCTGTTTAAGAAGCCGAATACGATCCTCTCATACCCATTGAGCTGCTTGGTTGATTGTAAACATTTTTGTAGGGATTAGTATTATGCTGTTTGTAGGCAAAACCAGGATTCAATTGGCATGATGGGACATATTCTCCAGTGTCTCGCTACAAACACAAGACAACAGATTTTTGTTATCTTATTAAAAAAATATATAACAGGCTTTTTTACTTTCCACACCTCATGGTAGGTGGTAGGTGGTCTTAGGCTTCACAGTAAAAAACAGTTGTCGTTCCGTTCAATAAAGTGTTAAAAGTGTCAAAAGTCGGTTCTTCAGGAAATGCTCTCAATATATTTTCTCTAGTCCATTGGACACAAATCACATTTGGGAAGCGAATCATTGCGTTTATATATAAACCTGAACCAATCAAATTGTTCGGGCCGGCAAATTTACAGTCTTGTACGGACCAATCACAAAAATGCAATTGATGCAGTAAAACAAAACGACCAATTTAAACAACATTACAACACAAAAAGCAAGTTCGGAGATGACGTAACAGCATGCAATGCTCTCAATTGTGGATAATTTCGTTTTGACCAAACGTGATTGAGTTAAAGTTCAAAACAAATGATTTTTTGCAGACAATCGTTAATAATAAATGAAATTACGTTGACCGAAGGCCTGGAAGAGCTTGAATATTCTGTTCTGTTTCAATAGTGTTACAGTGAATTCACAATCGGCAGTTTACAAGAGACCAAGAATATAATAATCAACTCGGAGAAACCATGAAAAGTTAGGCGTGAAGTATCCTACTTGTAATATACTATTTGTTGAACTTGTTGCGGAAAAGCTACGTATTTTGTAATACTAACACCGTGAAACCTGATGTTCACTGGAATAGTTGAGAATTTATTCCATGAACTCCACCATATTTTTCGTTTTCGCAAATAGTCACCAGAATCTTGGGGTGATATTTAAAACAGAAGGGGAACCATCAGCAAGTGGAAACTTTGATTGAGTTGAAATTTAACTCAATGCTATTTTTCAACGTAGCAAGCTTGGGTTAGCCTATCCTTTTTTTAAGAGATACCAGGCACCACGTTCGCAGTTCGACTCCTGACAGGGACCCAAAAGTACGCACTGCTGACTAGTCTCAAACAGGATGAAACAACTTTCCAGTGCTCTTTGTTGATTAACACAGTCATTTCTATCGCATTTAAACGCATGAAGTTGTGGGGAATTAACGATCTCTCAAGGAGTGAAACCCACAGACAGGAACATCAAGAGTTCGTGGCGTCTCTTAACAAACGAATGGACTAATCCAAGTTTGGTACTCTAAAATTTGATTGACCCATTCGCACAAGGCGTGTATCTCAGAGATAAGGGTTTGAAGTCCCAACCCAATCACAAACATTTCTATCGCATGTTAACTCAACGCTGTATGCCAAGTGATTTCAATATCTACTCTGAAAGTTTAGTAGAATGAATTAACTCAAAGATTTCAAATTTGTTCAGCGTAATGCGGTGGTGAGTTGAAACGCTTGTTGAGGCTGTTTGATGCAGCATCATCGGTGACCACCGAACGCAGCCGTTTTAGGATTTGTGGTTCAGAGTAAACCGCAGGTTTTCAGAGCCACAACATTTTAATTCATTTTTGGTGGATGACTGCATTTATGAAATGATGGGGGTGTGCACAAATTTGGTATGGAACCCAAGGGTGGCCCTGATTTGTAGCATGTATTCATGAATATAACACGAGTTTTGCTCTCCATCTTTTACCATATCTTTTCTGTTATTCTATTGCAACACTCTTCTACTCGCTCTTTTCTGGTTTATTTTTTCTATCATTTTTATATGTGCAATGCTCCTACTGTTCGCGAACCGAACACATGCGCCTGAAACTGATGTGGCCAAACCACAAGTCACCGGCTGGTTCTCTCTCTAAATATTCACAGGAAAATGAAAGGATTAAAAGACTATCACAATTGTTATCAATAGTGGACAAATAGCAACCAGAAACAATGAATCCCGTTTATCCATCGCAAGATATAAACATATGGTTTAATCTCCTCAGTCACTGACGTAAAACAAGGACGTGTAATACGAATGCACTGCGGGCTCTCGCAGGGCAGTGGAGTAAACGCATATGCGTCACAGGATGTCTTTCGGCTAGCATTCTCACAGTGGGAGACGAACGACAGCAGGGAGCGGCGGTACGGATGCGGGACACGGGTCTGCGAGAAACCACTGTCAGGCAGGTCTTCCTCGGGTTGGGGTTGAAATAAAACCAGCAAGGCAAAGCAAACAAAACGACATGAACCGAAAAGATCCAGTGAGATATCAGTACTCACGATGAAACATGGTGGGCCCGGGTGCCGAGTGTTACACAAGCAGATATTTAGCACATTGGGTTTGTAAATCCTAAGAGGCGAACACGTACAAATAGAGGACCATCAATGAAATTTTAACATCTCAGTTCACTTCAGTCTTTACAACCCTTAATAATGCATCTTCGTGAACCAGTTTTGGTTACTGTCTTTCGGCTGCCCACTCGGATGAGGAATAAAAGGACAGGAAGGTTGCATGTAGAGTCGAACAGAAAATAGAGAATTTCAGTGGTCCGAGGTTGAAAAGAAATTAAGAAGATGCAACAACGCCACTGTTTACGACACTCAGCCATGCCACTCAGTGTCTCTAACCATCGGTTGCGACCATCCCAAGGTCCCCATCCAGTGAGCTGAACGGGACCTATGTGACCCAGACTCCTAGTTGGGGTTTTCATACCCTCGTGCCAGGTCTTAGGTTGGTCACCCAGGGCATTATTCCACCCACTAACTGCCTCGGCGGTCATCGCTCTCCATGATAACCTATCTGGTGACATGCGTAACACGTATCCTAATAAACGTTATCAATGGAGGTCAACTATTTGCTCCAGTGGGCGACCGCAAACAACTAAAACTCGGCACCTAACTTCAGCATTGCTTGTCCGGCTGCCCCACCAGATTCGTGCAATGCTGCGTAGATAGCGGTGTTCAAATACCGAAAGTCTATCCTTATCCTGATTCCTTAATGGTCAATTTTCTGCTGCATATAGCAGAAGCGTCCGAACTGCTGCAGTCTACACTCGGCCCTTCACAGACAACCGGATGTCTTGACGGTACCACAGATGTCTCACTTTGGCAAATGCCAACCGAGCCTTCTGTATGCGAGCCGACACTTCCTTCATGATGCGTTCACCGGGTGAGATGTAGCAGCCCAGATAACAAAATTGATTCACTTGCTGTATTACTTACCCAGTTACAGTGAACCTGGGTGCTGGATCAACCCAGTCTTGCAGTCACATTTTATACTTTAAAGGTGGAAAACGCACGTGGAACATGGATAAACTGACACTCAAGTTATCCAGAAATGCTTGTAACCTACCTTCATCTTCGCTTAGCAGCACAATTTCGTCTGCATACTCTGGATCAGACAATCTGTCACCTGGGAGTAAATCGATGCCGTTGTTCTCGCACAAGGATAGGGCTGTTTCCCTAATGAAATGAAATCTATAACAATTTTATTTAGAGGAGAGAGAGAGGGCAACCCTGACGAACACCACTTTCCGTGGTGAATTCGGGCGAAAAGTACCTTAAGCCCGGACTCGACTTCGGCTATTAGTATAAAGTGCTTATAATATTGAAATTAACTTCTCGGGCACACACTTCAGGAAAGGTCAGCGCCCGGAGTTTAGAGCGGTCGACTGAGTCGAAAGCCGCTTTCAGATCGAGGAAGAGAGAGACGATAAGTCTACGAATGGGGTGTCTGTGTTCTTGAATTTGATGGAGTGTGAAGATGTGGTCTATACAACCTCGACCGGGTGTAAAACCAACCCGGTTTTCACGCATGCAATCTTCACGTGCGGTGAACAATCGCCGGAGTATGATCCCAGCGAGTAATTTAGAAGCAAGTTTGAATAAACTAATTCCTCTGTGGTTTTCAAAGGAGGATCTATCACCTTTCCTGTCAATCGGTATGACCATCGATTCACACCAATCAGCTGGAACCTCTTTACATTCCATTCAACATCTCATGATATACGTTTGCCAAAAAATGTCAATCTGGACGTGGATTTAATCTGTAACCTCGTAGGGGGAAAAAGAATGCAAGAATGCAGCAAATATATCCTAGCTTCTCTTGGCAAACCAATAACAAAGTAGGAAACGGTTCTCATTTACTGAAGACATCGACGCATTCAATCATCGATAATTTTTTTCTGTTAACCGTTTTAACTATGCGGTTGTGATACATACTGCATTCTATCTCAGTTTCTTGATAGAAATGCTGTGGGATGTGCTCTGGATTTTGACTGAGTGTCTTAAAAATTTTATATTCATATAGGGCTTGTGGTTTATTCATTCAGTCAAACGCTGATGAAGGAATAAGTGCATCAGTTTGCATATCCAGCTACCAACCCGAGAGTTTTTCTGCGGACCCCTCCAATGAAAGTGGTCGGTGTTTTCACTTTGCTATTCAGACTACAGTGAAGGTAACCAACTCAGTTTTATTTGAGATACTGTTCTTACTAGTTACCTATTCGTGTTTTTTAGTTAAAACGGGAGATACAATATACATCTCATCAACTAAAATCAAGTTAATTCTGTAATACTTTATCACAGCACACACATGCAGTTTCGAAATAGTATCAATGCCCTTGGGTTTGGTTGCACTGAGATTCTGTGAGAGAGGGACAACTATTGCGATGAGCACATTTTATTACTTTTTTAGATTTTCAGTTATAACTTTTGTGGAGACTTTTCCTTCATTTTTTTCTTGTTACCATCCCATGACAATCGATTGTTCATTAATATGCGGGGTAACAAGTTTAATTTAGGTTGTAAGGTAAAATGCTAGCAGTGAAAGAGTTTCGCTAACCTGGATGTTGTTTCTGTTGGCGGTTGTATTGATTTTATTGTTAGTACGACAGTCTCATAATGTCATTATTCTGTATCAGTTAACTTCGCTGTTAAACGCATCCATACGACGTGTATAATAGGTAAGCCTTATGTAACACATCAATTGATATAGGAATTTCCAGATTGCCGGTTAACTTGAGTGAAGAATGGATTCTTGCAACCCTCAGATTGGCATATCGGATGTTTTCTCAAAAACAGTGTTTCAAAGAATTTAACAAGAGATGTACACCAAAACGCAGAATTCTTTCCAATTTATTTGTTTCACTGCAGCACCATACGAAACATTTTCGTGTTTAATCTGTATTTTAAGGAATACCGTTTCTATTTGCTGCGGGATCAACAAAGAATCGGTGTGACCCTGTTTGTACTAATCAAACGTTCCATTTCGCCATTTATATAATCTTGACCATTTAGGCATACAATGGAATGAGTGTAAGGCAAGTGAAGGAGTGACGTTAATTATTATTGGACAAAATCCACAGCTCATTGACCAATGAAATGCACTTGCCAAATTATACCTATACCATTCCATCAGTTTGATGCTTCGCAAGTTAGTTCAAGGAAAATCGAACAGTGCGTTGCATGACGTTGGATTATTTGATTATTTATAGGTGGTCCGGATTTGAAAACGCATTGAGGTATCATTTGTGCCAATGAACACAACCCTTAATGCTTCCAGCACTACCGCATATTCTCTTAACAATGATTTGGGAATCTACATCATTTGTACATTCATTTCTCTTGGAGTGTTACTCAATTTACTCATTATCTTATGTTTTATTCGTACGCGAATCAATTCACCTCTATCGAAGTGTTTGTTGTACGTCCAGAATATACTTGAAGCTGCTCTTTGTGTAACCATACTAAGTTCAATGGCCTCTGGTATCTATCAACCCAATTCTCTCCCAATTATCAACAGTGTCGGTGATTGTTTTCTGCAACGAAGTGGATTCGCCATTAGACTGTGCCGTTTACTAATGTTGTGCAACTTTGCAGCACAGGCTGCCGATCGTTTTTGGGCTGTCCATTACCCGAACACATACCGCCTGTATGTAAAACGGTACATGGTAATTTGTTTCACTGCCGGCATTATATACTCTTCCCTGGTCGCGGCAATACGCCTGATAAGCGTAACGTTCATCGACGGGCTTTGTAAGCCCAGAGTACTGTCGATAAACTCTCAAACACTGAACATTGTCGAAACTGTTCTTCGCTTGGCAGTACCAATGCTAGTGATGATTTTACTAAATATTGCGGTAATATACAAATTACATCGATTGAAGATCATCAATGTGTTCGGTTTTTGTAAATGTCACCCATGCAGGAAACAAGAATCGCAAACGACCGCGCGCACAGACTCTGCAACGAATGCGGTCGTCACTGTGCAACGGAAAATGTTCCTCAGTGCCACAATTATTATGATTGAACTGATCACGGTAGAGGCAATCACCATCATCCTAACCGCTTTGGATGCAGCCAAAGTGGTTAATTTCAGCTTCAATTCTACATGTCGCATGTATTTCTTGTTTTTTGCAGCTATGTGCTCCAGTTTGAACCCGTTTCTTCAAATCGCCACAATGAAACAGTTGAGATACTCCATGCGAACTCAGTGGAAGAGTTGTTCAAAACGATGTTGTGCTGTGAAGAACAATCATGCGATACAGCTGATAAAAACAAACCTTGTGAATGGATTAAGACGGACACGAACAAATGTCATGAAATGTCGTCAACAGGAAAATGGAGCGTCTATGTGTATGTGAAGATAGCCGTTTTTCTGAATTCTTTGAAGTTTCCATAATGGAAAAATATATTTGCCTAATAATCTGACATCACGGAGCGGTTGAAACATAATATTTAAATTACCTCAGCCAAAATTAATAAACGCCAAAGGTTTTCCTCTAGTTTAAACATTCAATGCACGTTAAGTAAAGTTGACGGACTTCAAAAAATATATATTTCTGGAGGGAGACAATAAAAAAGCATGAAACCCATTACCAACAAGACTTATTAATGTAGGTACAGAAACTGAGGCGTCAAATTTTAAAAGTTTGGAATAGCAAATTAAATAAGTCCCTTCAGGAATTGAACCAAAATGGGTGGTGGCTTTGGTGAGGTGATTAGATTTCTTTAGGATAGTAGATATAGTGTTTTGTTTTCGAGACGAAGGACCGCCGCCTGTTCTTTTCGGTCTTGTGTCCCCAAATTATCTTCAGTTGGACATATCCGCTTTCCTGTAAACTAACAGTACATGTGTGTATACTCAGTGCCTAAAGGAGAAGAAAAGAAAACTTGTAAAAATTATTTACACGAAATATTGCATAAAGAATGTAGTAGTGAACAGTTAAATGTTATTATCCATATCTTAAATGGGGCAGAGTAAAGTTACTTTCAAGACCTCAAGTACAGCTTGATTCCGGACGGTAAATGTGCAACCGCCACTATGCCTGGTAGAATGAAGCGGCACAAATCGACTTATCAGACATTGTTCCAGGTGTCCTTTATGACTGCGTTTGCAGGTAATGACCAAACTCGTGCAAAATCAATTTATTCAAGTTAGAATATTTTCATTAACTTTCTTATTTACTGTGAACTGAATCAAAAGAGATAAGAAACTTAGAATGCGTGTGCTCAACTTAACAAAACACTCCCAAACAAAAGGAATCGTTTATGAAAAGGAATGAATTCTCATGCTGCTTTGTGTGAAGTATCTCCCAAATCTGAGCTGTAACTTTCAAACTACTACAAAGTTTATCGCGACACTCAAGGTCGCGCAAATTCACACGGTAACAGAAGAAAACTGAAAACATAGAAGTGGGAGATAAAATCAGGAATAAATGTACTTTACCCACCGCCATCGATAAACAAGCATGATATTGGAGACTGAAATATATTTCCAAAGTTAAAGTGATGTTGCACGAGTATGATCAACACCTGTTGGAAATCGCTTGCAATATTTAGTAGTCATCATAAAGAACTCATAATAGCGTTAGAGTTAGCAGTAAAGGCAAATTTCTATTTGCTGACAACTGAGTTTTGCTAAAAGTGGTTATATTTTGTTCATTGGTAAAATCTTGAACGCACAGCGAGCTACCAATTTTGCTTATACGCATTGCTACTGTCACGTGACTTGATCTTGCGACACATTGCATTTTGTACTCGATTAGTGTAACTTATCTTGTGATGCACTTGACACGATATGCCATCAATGTGGGTTTTAGTTGCAATAGTCTTTGAGAATTGACTGTTTTCCATTTTCAACTCAAATAGTCGTGGTTAGTGATGTGATAAACTCGTTATTCGATGCGACTGTCTAATATTCCTCAGTTGTGCGAGGCAAGCATTAAACCTGGGTTTCATTCTCGTTGGAGCTCAGTTACGGTACACATCCAATAACCTCCCAGGTTTGAACCTCAGACTTATTGAACAAAAAGCGTGTGTGTTATCAGTGTGTGAACTAACTGGGGTTAGAATAACGATAATGACCTATTCGATTTCATTTCAGTACGAACTTCCGTTAACACTTCTGTTAACACTAATAGAAGCCTACCACTAACTCAGAACTTTCATGCATTATCAGGCATCTGGACTGAATTCCATTTTATTTTTCAAATAGCAACAAAATGTGTGTGATAAAGAAGCACTTGTGACTAGCCCTAGTGAGAGAGAGAGAGGCGCGAGTCCTACCCCTTCCAAGTGTACGTCTGACTGGATAAACTGAAGTTTTTGTTTGAAGATGAAGTCTGCTATCAGTCACAAAACTCGTCAATCTGATGAACTATGAATGCATAAAAAATAGTTTGGCTGGTTAATATGATTACATTATGTACATTCCAGGTTTAGAAATTTGTACCCGGCGAATTAATATAATTCATTTAGTTTGAAAAGCGGGCATGATGTGTGCCATACTGTGATAAAGTACAGGAACGTGTTACCCAGCAAGCGACTTTCAACCAACAGGCCATAAACTTTCCAACAATTAGCTTACCGATCGCTATGTTTATAATTTGTATCGCTGAAACTCAGAAAAACGTTACCAGACAAAAGCCAATGTGAACAGTTTCAATGAGAAACTGGTGCCTTCGGAATTTGGCAGAACAGAAGCCTTGCCAAGTCTGCATTTTCACGGCAACTGGCTGAGCAGATGTACTTCAATCTGAGGTGGCCCTTCATGTGATAGTCCATTCGAATTGGCAAGCTTCCAATTTGAATTATCTCACAAATGTCACACTCGCAGCTTACCTCATAGAACTGTTAAATTCGAAGAAGAATAGAATGACAGTTCCAATAGGAAGATACACTGAAAAATCACGGGGTAAACGGAATTGCTCTATGCGAAATGCATATATTTAGGATCGTTTGTGCCAACTATACTCGATTCTTAATAAGCGGTTATAATGTATCAATTTACACAACTAGTCGGCAATCAGTGAATCACGGTCATCCACAGAAATTTTAAATTTGACCTGTGGGGAAACATGTTAGTAGTTACGGTTCAATCAAAAAGTCCAAAATACATAGATACTTGGCGACAGGGTGTCCTCCGTCAATCATAGCATGCGAGTGTGGAATATAGATCGTATTCGTATTGTGATTCTGTATTTTGAGCACTGAATGGACCACGTGATATATTATTGATACATAGCATGCAATACTATCGAAGCAAACGTAGGCAAGTAATTCTGGAAAGACAGTTGGTTGAATTATCATTTTTGAGTCCTAAACAATGGTTACATTTTTCTGGGCAAATTCAAACAAGCACTTGAATAGTCATTAGGCGCACGCAAGCAATGGTGTGTTTGATGCACAAATTGTGTTGGCATGGTTCTAATAGATTGCGATGAGAAAGTTGATTGTCATACTATTGAAATGAAAAGCATAACCTCAAAATTAATCATTCCAAGAATAGATTGCTAAAAACGAAACTGGAACTTTACTCGAGTTTAGTTTATAAGCAGAATTGCTCAGTTTTTCTTGATTTTAATGCCTAGACTGTACTTAATAAAAGCGAAATTTTTGCATTTGTTTAGAACATTTGTTAGTCAATCTTTTTGAGTACAGATTAAATACAGCATGAGCTGGTAACTACTGAATACCATAAAACCAAATCCAATTACAAAGAATGATCAGGTTACGTTTGTTTTCAACTGAATCACAAACTTTGATGCTGGTACTGAGATGTGCTGAGATATGACGCCTGCAATAAGTCAAAAACGTTTACTGTGATACGTCAAGTATACGCTAAACAAAAACCGTCTGATCAGCTGTCCTGCGGTTAATTTTCTCGTACGCTTCCATTCCACCTGTGCAGTCCATGCTTTGATTACCAGTGAGATAGATGAATTCGCATTATTGATGGGACTCATCCAGCTCGAAAAACTTACGCAGGCAGTGTTGCAAGCTCTTTGGTTCAAGATACATTTACTCTGTTCATTAATCCGAACTGAATCCTCTACCATCATTGAAATAAACAAAAGTTTAAATAGCGCCACAGAACAGAATAAAAAGAAACTCAATGAGGTGAGCAAGGTCGGGTTTAATTGTTCCTAATCTTGGTGATGTACACACTAATTCTAATTACAAACACAAGAAAGGAGGATAACAGGTTAAGTCATCAATCGCCCACATCTGCCTCTGAATATGCATGCATTTTGAATTGACCACGATGTAAAATGTTCAAGTGGTTTCATGCGTGTTGCGGATAATCTGTTGGGTGGGCCAGGAGAATTTGAGTGCTTGAACGAATATATTCGGCACACAGTAAGGAGATTGTGAATCCACATGCTAACTGTTTGGGTCCTGGCTTCTATGACAGAACCAGATGAATAGGTCTGAACCTAAAGTCGCTGCATAATTCGTTTCTTTAGTCTTCAATCAAAACACAAAGTTTTTTTGTGCGACGTGTATTGCTCTATTTAGTGCACCCGATAACCTTGTTTGAGTAAATTCCATGAACATCTCGGGGACATAATGGCTTGTATTTCCTTCGGTCTGTCCTCATATCATCTCGTTGTTTACAATCTCTTTTGTGTGCTTAGAATAAACTTAGGCATGCATTTCAACCTACCGAACTAAATCGTTCTCAACCCGTTTGTAACCACCTAAGTATTCCACACCGTGATCAATTTCCCACCTGCACACACACAAACACCTTTAGAGCCAGATATGAACGAGTATGAGTGTCTTTTGTCATCCCAATTATTGTATTGGTACTCATCCATCATCAAACAAAATAAGGGATATTTCATTCTTTTCTATTTGAAAGCTATTGTTTGATGATCCAGGTTGTCATTCACAGTACATATACAATAAACAGCAAAAAGTGACTTCATACAAAGAAATTTTGAAAGACATTGTGGCAAACGGAAGTGTGGTACAGTATGGTTTAAGAGTCATTCACGCCAACCGATTTGGGAAGCATGTATTTTCATCCTAAACATAATAGAACAAATAGCTGCAAATGTTAACGGTCAACAAATCGGGGAGAGAAAAAACCACAAGGATTATGCAAAGGATTCAAAATAGAAAGACAAGTAAACAATGAACTTCGGATCGCATAACACCAACCATTTCATACATTAGAGAATGATAGATACGGTTTACTCAAAATCCCTAAAGCCGAGATTCCATTTTGTCGAGCCTATGAATGTCTCAATCACCATACCATTTGAATATACTATAACCAGCTGAAACTAATTGATTCGAGTAGGAATTACTAGCCGTGACCACAACTTGCCCCATCGAGCCTCAGCCGAAAATCCACAGTCCTTTAGGCTCGACCCGTAATCCTTATTCAAAACCCAAAATGCTTTAGCCACGACCCGTAGTCCTTTAGCCTCCACGCACAAACTGTCGTCACATCGCAGTAGGCAAACCAGATCAAAAATCATCATCGGAATATTCTGAAGTCAGGGATGTTGAAAAAAAATTTTCTATAAATGTTGATTTTGCAATGCTTAATTAAGAAATAAGAATTTCATATCACGTAACGGAGGATTTGGTTCAATTTCAATGGGGGAAATTCGTCGCATATATGTCAAATGAAGTGTTAACTGAAAAACTAGAAGCACTGGACAGCTGTTTCAACCATTTTGGGTCTTATCAGCGGTGCGAATTCATCGACCAAACTGGGGATCGAACCCGGGATTTCACGAGCAAAATGCAAGCATGCTACCCACCCGGCCACCGGTTAGCTGATCAGACCGTTTTAAACCAAATCTTCCTTTAGTCACATGAAATAAGTGGTCAGGTTGTGAAAGTTTCTAACGGAGTCAAGACGCCGAAGGGTTGTGCTGCGGTGAGCGACGTCTGTGGCCTATAACAAGCTCGCAAAGATGGACTGTGCTGTATCGTGTAAACAAAAAATGTGAAACGGTCTGATCAGCTGTCCGCTGGTTTAGTGGGTAGCATGCTTGCGTTCTGCCGGTGAGGCCCCGGGTTCCATCCCCAGTTGGGTTGATGAATTCGCACCGCTGATGAGACCCAAACAGGTAGAAACAGCTGTCCTGCAATTCCTAGCTTTTCCGTTCACCCTTCATTTGACATATACACGACGAATTTCCTCTTTTGAATAAGAACTTGTGGGGTTTGCACACTGCACCACATGTTGACTGGAGAAGCTTTGATTGATGTGTCAGCATCATCAAGCTATTTGACACTTTTCATACAGCTTCAGCGTCAAGAATATATTCACGTTTTTTAAGGAATGAAATAATGTGGCAGCGTTGGATAAGGATATGTGCCTTGTGCATTTCACAAAACGTTTCAAAAACGCGTCTGATGCAAACGACTGTCACATTTTCCACAAAACCCCGACTAGGTCGCTGTTTTATTGCAAATTTACTACTTTAACCTTATCGTTCGCTTTCTCTTCGGTGACCTGCTGGTCTGCCTATTTAACTCATTTCGTAATCTACAACTGCCCAATCGAATGTGCTTAAATTCAGCGTTTTTCATTAGGGTTATCTGCCTTCTTCCAGTTTGTTTTTTGTTATGATTCGATACTTTTTTACCACGTTCCCAAATCCAGTTCTCCATTACTCGTTCTACTATCACTTTTCCAATTATGCAGCAATACACAGTTTTCTCCAGAGTCATTTAAACCACAGTTTCTGCGTAGCTGTTGTATGATTTGATCGGTTCTCTCCATCTTTCGAATTGGCTAAGTAAAACATTGCTTTATTCTCAGACGAATGATAAGCTTGTTCTTCCCTTCTCCAACATTTGACTCTGGCTTTGATTCCTCAATCGGTCAAAGTTGAGGTGTTTGCATTTCTGAAATTATGTATTTATCAAAGGACCAGTACTATTTGTAACAATCTCAACGTTTTTGGTTTCTAGTCTTAGTTACCTCGATGATTACCCGCCGGGATTTTTATGGTGACGGTTTTACACAAATTGCGATTACGTTAGTTGAAACTGACCAATTCTTCTTGCTTCAATCAACCGATAAATTAGGATTATTCAAAAAGGCTTACGGAGCTCTCATTAAGATGCACATTAAGCTTTCGATTTCTTCGCATCAAAATCATTCATGCACAATAAGACGGAGTAGGCTTAATAATGCTTTCGTTGTTACCTGTCCATTTACGATAATAATCTCTTACTACCTATAGAGTGTATAAATAGATTTCGTTTTGTAGACAACAACTTGGTGTACAGCTAATTCTAGGTACGAAGTAAATCGCCTTATGGACAACCTTGGGTTCGTAAATGAGAGCATCTATTTTATTAAACAACTTTTGAGGGACCCGCTGCTCCTCGGAAAACAATGATTTTACTCAGTGTCGCGCCTGCAGTGCGAAAAAAAAATTGGAGCGATCAGTACATGCATTCCTACAGAATTGTTTCAAAGAACTTAAGGACAAATATAATGGCGACTTTTGTGGTGAAAACTCGAAGAATCTTCTCCCAAGAAATAGTGTTGCGTTAGGTCAGATATATCTTGAATATTCTCTGAATCGACGGATACCTAGATCATTCGAATGACAAAGCAGCCTAATTGAACAAGTTGGAGAGATGCACACAAACGGTTGAGAAGGGGTTCCTATTCTTTCTTGCTCATTAGACTACCTGCATTTAAGATATCCTGAAGGTACGTTCTCCTTCTGTGTTAAACTTTCGTTGAACTCTGAGATTAAAACGATGGGTAAGGAACAAGGCGAAGCAAACAAAGATGATGTCATTTTCATTCCACAGTTTCGTTTGATAAATGTCGGAAAAGTCAAACCTAATGGTTCCAAGGATCTATGGCTCTTGAATACGAAACAATAAGTGCAGCCACTGAGTTATTACCATACAGTCATTTCTGTGGTTTTCATAATTTCTTCACGTACTCTTTGGCTACCGTTGCCCAGTTGTGTTTAGCGTTGATTACAATACGCAATGGGAACAACAAACCTTTCATTCACAGTGATATAATTCATCAACAAGAATTATATCTAAACTGCGGTAACCCCGATCTTTAAGAAAGTGCTAATAAGCTCATTTAAAAAATGGCCTTTCTCCAGCGCTTCTCAAGTACGGTGATGGAACATTAAAAATGAAGTGATGACGTTCTTGAACTAATCTGTTGCAATACCTGCCAACCTAATAAGTAGGTAAATGATTATGTATTATTTCAATCTATTTCTGATCAGTCTGATTCTTCTGCTTTACAATATTGTATGTATCATAACTTTTGCGAGCACTGAAACGTACATATCAGTGATAAATCTCTATATACCAACCGTGCAATAGAACATATTTCATGAGGAAAATGTTTAGATTCATCGGGACATATCATAGTCAAAAATTAAGACTTCATTGTAACCCTCTTTTTCTTTGTCAGTAAACGTACAAGACAGAGTATTGGTAAATTCCAGTAAGCTTTTTTGCAAGAAGAAATTTGGAGTAATTGTGAACTTGTAGAGGGATGGGAACGACGTGTCAGTTCTGATAATTTCATTGCACTTTAAGACATCTCTCTATCAGACCTTAGTCTGAACGTATTTAAATGCGTGAAGTTTATCTTCACTCGTTCGATTTAAACCTACCCCAATAAGCCCTCGAGCACTGACGGCTGTTTCTTTTGTAGAGTGGACACAATCAAGCGCCATGGTTTTATCAAAGGGAGTAATCGCAGCTGGTCTACCTATATCCAAATTACGGTTGAAAAACTCACGGGTTTGTCCTTCTATATTAGCAAATTGAAACACTTTACAAACAAACAATGTGCAATCTCTTCCTTTGTTTATCGATGAATCTTACTGCCAGACGTTTCCTCTGAGAATTCTCGCAGTTTGTATTTGAAATGGATCGGGATCAGCGGTCACCGTGAGAACGTTTCGGCGTTTCCTCAATGGTACTGGATGTGTGGGGGTCTGCTAAACGGGCTGCTTAACGGTAACCTAACTGTGTATTTCCGCCATTGTTAACCACGTAACCTGCATTTCGGACAAATGTCTAAACGGTGATCAACCCTATACACACCACACATTTCTTACTTAGTCGATCCACGTTTGCTTGACCCTACACTTTTGGAACTGGGTTGTAACTGGGATTTTTGGAATACCCATGATGAGACCAGATTTGGTGACATCTCTTGACATTTCTTTCTCAAAAAAGCTTAAGGTATGAAAAATCTTACAAATTTTTCTACCCTACTGGTTGTCCAACTTGGTGAAATTTCGGTAGAACTTCCGAAAACCGTTGTCATTGAAAGGTTTTCTCCTATGAGCAACTTAGACTATTGCTCTGTTTTTACATTTCCAAATTAAGGGTGTATATTTTTAGCACAAAATGATCCGTTTTTTTCTTCAGAATGGTGAAAGGGATAAATTACTGGCATAACTACTCAGCTAGACTTAGGAACGTGGTTTCTTGAACCGATTTCACTATCTTCCACTGCTGATAACTCATGCAGTTTCGAGCATCTTACCTGTTACCTTAATTTGTGTTATGATATGTCTTGCCCAGATGAGACTGTATACATTTGGACCGACAGATAATCTTCACCTATTCGTCGTGATAGAGAAAGGGGGTACAGAACTAGCAGGTGTATTGCTATTAAATATCTGTCAAAATGAAAATGCTGCACTTAAATTGGGCGCACAGTGAAACGCTTACGGAAAAACAAGAACTGTCAGGACATGTGGTCTGTCTGTAAGTATCTCTGTAAGTCAGGCAGTAGCTCTTTCTCCGGATGTTGAGGAGTAAAATGTTACATTCGCGATTGTTTCTGTACTAAACTCAGCAGCACCATATATATATATATGTGCTAAAACGAAAAGGAAATTTTGAATGTGTTCTAGTCCTTTTAAATCCACCAAGATACAGTCAATCTCGTGCTATTTCGCACCCTTGAGAAGTCGCATTTTCCAATATCTTCCCGCATTTTAGAAAACCAAAATTAACCGTATGCATCATATAACGCAGTTTCTGACCATAGAATGTCGTCTCCTCAATATGTCGCAGTTCCCTGTACCTACTCACTTGGTCGTTGACCGATGTTCGGGATGACTATGATCAACCAACCTGAAATGTCGCACTCAGCCAATGGCGTTTCGCCTAGTGTGACGAGAACATGATACTGGTTATTGATAGGATAATCTTTGCGTGTGAGACACTGGTGCCAACAACCGAAGACAATATCCATTGATTTCAAAATATGCCAGCGCCTATCAGTCAGAATGTGTTTGAAATGCTGAAACAGACAAGCGCAACTCGTAGTTCGGTCACCAAATCAATTATAATTTCAAGAAAAACTTCTAACTCTGTGATGTTCCATCAAACCACCCCATGGCTGATAGCAGCATTTGTAAGAAGACAATCCGGCTAGCACAAAAAATGCGCCATCATGATTTCAAGGTTTGCGAACTTCGATTTCTCTCTTAGTCAAACAGATGTGGTATTCAATCCTACAAAGTAATAGACAAGTAACTACTCATTTGCAGTACTTTATAGGTTTGTGGGGAGAGTTTGTCGTTACCACGTGATGCAGTGGACGAGTTTCAAGCAGAGATACCGTAGTTGATCTATGGATCTATGGATTGATCTATGGATACGCTGACTGTGCTATTTTCAATGCAGATAAAACAACTTTGTATAACAAGCAGCTCCCAGAAAGAACATTAACTCTCAAAGGAAAAGGAGTTTCTGGCTCCAAGAAATCCAAGTAGATGGTCACATTACTGCTTTGTGGGAGCACTACTGGAGAAGAGTAATCACCGTTAGTGATTGGAGAGTTTCGAACTCCACGAGTCCTCCGAGGTATGGAAAGAAAAAGCGTTCCGTCAGTTATAATTCTTCAAAGAATACATGGATGACTCCCACGTTATTTTACAGTTAGCTGTCCGATGTCAACCGCAAAATACTTTCTCAAAGACGCCCTATTTTACTATTTATGGACAACGCACCTTGTCATAACCAAGCCGCAGTATTCTCCAACGTCAAATTGGTGCGGCTGCCTCTGAAGTGTTCTTCAATGTTACAACCAGTGGATCACGGTGTGATTTAGTCCTTCAAGTGTTCGTTTCGGAAACATTTATTGGAATATGCTTGTCTTTGGTTGAAGATGATCAGTTAAGCATGAAATCCAATGTTGACATCCTCATGGGCATGCATCTAGTCGAAAATGCTTGAATATGTGTGCATGCGCACGTATTGATCAGCGCTTTCATAACGTTGGTTGGAAACCAACACTGAATCAGTCGATTATATCACCAACAGAGGGTAAATGCGATCTGATTGAAGACTTTACTCACTGTCGTGATAAACGTCATCCTTAAGAAGTCGCTTGTTTGGAATTGGATTCTGAAGAATTGAGTTATCTCAATTTTTTGCATCAGGTCTCTTTTTGAGTCATTAGGCGAATTCGTTTCGAATCCAGCAAAGCGTCGCAAAAAACGATGAATGTGGGGCATTTAATGCGCCAGAAATTATCTCCATTAGAGAATCACTGTGTCAATTGAAGCCGTTTGCCTCGGTTAATGCTCGAGTTTCGGGTCCATTATTGGAGTGTACATTTGATTTAAACAACGCATTTGTTAATTTCTAAAGGAGAACCAAGCTGAAACAAACGACAACTTATAACTGCGAGAAATACATCTTTGTAAGCCTCAAGGGCTTTTTCTGCAATGCTATGAGACACTCGAATGTGCGGACTTTTGTTGCAGTGGTTACCAAAGCCACGGCCGTGCGGTCTATCGACGGTCACTGTCGCACTCGCGTGCAATGGGTGAACGACAATCGCGATTGACTGGCAGGGGGTTGTGGAGATCAAAGCAATCGATAAAAGCCGTCGCGCGGACGCGCCGGTGTGAATGACTGAACGACAATCGCAATTGTCCTTGCTAGAACACTGATGAAATTAGGCAGGTCAATGGTCAAAGGTCATCATAACCCGGGTCTGACGCGCCACGGACCGTTTGAGCGATGCACTTGAAATGTGTGAATCACGGGTTGAACTTAGTCGGTCACTGCCGACACTGACTGAATGTATCAGTCGGTTTGAACAATCACTGGCAATAACAAAAGCGAACGGATGAGTAAATGTGTACACTTTTTTCACCACTACATCGTAAGTACCGAACAATAAACAACGAACAACCAGTTTGGAATGTGCGAAAGATGTCAGTGCAGTGAGCGTACCCTGTAGTAGATATTTCGCTTATTTCCAATCAGATTTTTGGTCCTTTCTTCTCACTGTTCGACATGGTTCAGTCTTGTTTTCATCGAATGAGTTCATATTGATGTTTTGATTATTATAGCCTAACATTGCAAGGGACTGTAGGAGTATCTGGAATTGATTAGAAAAGATTCCTCTGAAGATAGGTAAGTAGGTTCGGGATAACTAGACGCTTGCACACTAAAAAAGAGCTGAATCCCGGATGCAATGTACTAATATTAGACTGAGGGCATCCTAAAAAAATCAATTTCTTCGATACATAAAAATACGTCGGACAGTTTATTGAATATCCGTTATAAATAAACGGTGCATGATTAAAAACAATGGAAACAATTAACGGAATTGACGTACTTTTCATTGGTCCGATTTATTTTTCCACAAAACTTCGAGCCGATTTCTCATACTACTTAAAACGTCTATTACTGACTAACATGCTATGTCGCATTTCCTGGAATTTAGCCACTTTTCGAGTTCCCGAGGAATGTGACATGGCAGGGGATTGACTGTATGTGATCCTGATTCATTATCTCCCGAATAACTTGCTTCACCTCGTTCCAATTTTTTTCAGGTTGTGCATGTCATGTAGAAGTATCCCGGAATGCGGGATAGGTACCTGAATAACACGGATCCCAAATTTGATCGACTGCATGCACGTCAGTACCAAAGAGAGTTTTCGCAAGAGTGCTTCTAAACCGGCTGACTCTCTTGTTCATTGCTCACGACCCTACTTATTTTGCCTACAAACATTCGCTTTCTATTCTGGACGCAGATACTCCGTTTTATCCTCGGTGGATAATGGGTCTGAGATCTTTCTTTAAATTTTTAATTTTGCCAGTGCTTTTGGATCGCGAGAACGTGACATCATTCAACGTCTTTTGGATTGTGACCTGGGACCTGATGTGTTGAATTTTCTAATTAATAACTTCTCAAATGGGATGGATTTAATCTTTTGTAACGGTAAATCTTCCTCCATACTAGAAATCAACTCTGTGGTTTTTCAGGATGCTGTTTTGTCTCCACTGCTTTTTTTCTTGTACATTAACAACCTTATCGTCTCTCCCAAATTCGCTGCGATCTAGTATGCTGATGATTTGGTGATTGATATCTCTCAACTGATCCTGACGGTTCTCGCCAACTTCAGAACTATGTAAACCAAATTTTAGTTGCACTGCGTCCCGAAGTTTGACGCTCAATGTCGATAAAGGTGTGGACGTTTCTTTGAGCCCTAAATCGAGCACTCATCTTCAAACTGAGTTAATTGCCAGCCTGAACTTGGTGTTAACAGTACTGTCATTCCCAAAGCTGACTCTTTCAAACATTGTGGAGTTGCTTTGTCGCATAATCTTTCTCGGTCAAAGTACGTTGAAGATATTTATATTAGGTTTCTTACATTATCAAAGTTCCACGCTTTCAGACTTAGAAAGCCCGGAGCTCCCCTGCCTGCATTGTTTTCCACTGGTTGTACTGTTCAACACCATTTTTCTCGGTCTCAAGCAGAAAGACTTTATTCCCTGTCCCAGATCCCTAAACTTCTTTCCCGTTGCATTGGTATTTCGAAGACCGTTTGGGTTGATTTCATTGTGTACAAGTGATTTCAGACATGTGATATATTTATCAGTCATATTCTGTCGAACGAAAAACACTGCCTGCATACCCATCTCAATAAATTTGTCTCATCCGAGTACGCGTTCCAACTTTAGGATTCTTTGTGCACGTACCATCACATACCGAATCAGCGTCATTCCTTACCTTGCTCGAATCTTAGTAAATCGAGCAATTGTTATTACTGACGTCGAAAATCACCAAGCACAATGAGATTGTATCACATCCTTTTTTTGTCATTTAGAAAGAGTTTAATGTTCACGTTTTCTTCACTGCAGCTTGTCGAGAATACTGAACATCCATTCTATTGAATGCACAAAGACTAACTTGACTTGATGTGACTTGTATGACCTCCCTGGCGCACATAAGCTAGGAAGTCCACAAAAATCCATCATTTTGATGATCAGTTCTCTACAATACACGCTGGAAAATGGTTGGAACAACTGTTGAAGCCAGTTTAGGATTGCATGTCTATAGATATAACATTAAGAACACTTCACAAGCACTGATGATTTCACCTCGGCTGGTGATGAAACGTTTGCAAACAAATTGCCAAGCTCGGCGAACAGGTGAAATGTAATTAGGAACAATTGCCAACTAGTTGAATTATTAAGGGATTTGAATATCAAAGACAAATTCCTGGCTTTTTTGTATATCGAATCACTATTCGCTTACTTGCCGGTACGTGAGATAATCGAATGAACTTTAGAGTAAGTATGTCGAGCAGGATAAGCTATAAGTTAGGCTACCAATGTTGGACCTGGAATGTTTCCATCTCTTATGCACATCAGACATCAGCTTCAGTTTCCAAGAGTAAGCTTATCGACAAATAAACGGCTTGACGGGCCTTTTCAGGCCATTCTCGTAATCCTATCAATGAATAAGTTGAAAACGAAGGTGACACGGACCATCTACATTAGATGCTTTAGTGATATACTCATCATAGGACAAGAATGACATTAAGTAACTTCTTCATTTCGAGTCATGAACACTTTCCATTCGAATATATATTTCTCGTTGGGTGAGGAAGACGACAAGCGCCTCGCTATTCTAGACAGTCTCATGACAAAGAAGCAAAATAAAACGATTCGTTAGATTGTATACCGCACTAATACATGTTTGGTACATATCCACATTTTCGTTGTTTGATGCCAATTAAGTACAAACACGGTGTAGTAAAAGTGCTACTCCATCGTGCTTGTCACATTTGTACCGGAAGTAGATGACAAGAGCAGTTAAGCCCACTCCAAGCAGTTGTTGTTGAGGCTCGTTGCACATGCAGTTTTTTTAACAAGTTCAGTCGGACACCGGAGCAGTATATGACGTTCCTTAGACGGTCTAAACCTGCCTTTTCTTTAGAAACGACGACATCAACCTGGTTTCCCAAGGCAGTTTGAAACCTGGGTAAAGCTCACTTACAATGCTGTCAACCCAAGTGTATTGAGCATAAGGACACGCATTCTAGCTCTATCCCCTGTTAGGTTAGGCGTCGACTGATCAAGTCAGCTTGACCCCTCAAACATGCACGTACGCATCACCACAAACTACAATGCGCGTACGATGCGCTATTATCAAAAACCACCGTTAGACAAGAACACAAACAACACATCATCTAACGCTTGACATCTTTTGAGAATGCATCATTGTCCGGACCCGACAGTTGATTTATTATCCACTGTGTCGTTTGCAATTATACGTATACATGGAAACCCGGACTGTGTAAAAAGAATTGTCAAGCTACCGGATGATTGACTGAGCAGCGTCTTCGCTGCTGATTGGAAAGTTCAGCGGTGATTCATTTGCACTTTTACTGGGGGAAACTGCGTCAAATGGTAATGGGTGAAAACACATCACAGGTCCAGTCACACCCTCTTGAATCGTTTGTGTTTCTAGTGGGAAAAGCCAGCCGCTTGGCTCTAACCTTTCGCTGATTGTGAACAACATGTGCTTCCCAGCTTCTAAGCTCACGCCTAGTTTACACGACGAATTCATCATATAAAAAGAAGTCAGCCAGTCATTGCGAGATTGACTAAACGGACAATGAAAAAACGCATTGGCTCTGACTGAACGCGTGAGGTCTGAGTTTTCGGGAAACATGCGAAGAATTCAGACATCTTATTTCTAAACATGTCAGAAACAGACCCCTTCAACTGTGAAAAATGCGAAGAGATTTTTCTTCGAACCGGGGTATCACCACCTTGGCACTGGAGATCATAGTTGTGTGCAACTGATATACTGCCCCAACAACATAAACTGTTAGACTGTCACATTTAGATCATTTTGATACGAAATCGTTCGTGACCTTTACTCTTTACCTACCAGAATTAATCAGTTATGTGTGACTACACACACAAGCACTATAAAATCTAATTCTTAATTCGCTTCACTCATCTATCTTGTTCAATGTTATACGTGGGAGACCGATGAGAGTACATAGAAGGAATTCCTATCGTAGTGTGTTTTCTAAGTTGCTGCTTTAGCTAATCTGTAGTTTTCTGTCTAGTTTTATCAGTTGAGATACAGTGAAATCTACCTTGACACAAATAGTGCAACTTAGATTTGTTATGCTCTCTCTTTAAACAGATCTTTTTGTCACCTTCGGAAATGTCGAATCCAAATCTAACAAACACCGGTAAGGGCGAGGGACAGGTCCGGAGTTTGATTTGAGAAACTATCACTTTGAATTGAGAACGAAATAATGTGATTGAATCCAATTTCGTTCATTTTTCTTCCCCGTTTGGTCACCTGTCTCGCTCCCCCCACACACACATTTTCTGCGTCGAAACAAAGCAGTTCGGCACTTCTTCCGGCTCACTGACGGAGTTCAATTCATTGGGTCAGTGAAGCCATACGATTTGGAAGAGACAGCTAAGCTGACTGGAAAACAATAAAAGCAAATAGTGACGACGTATTTACTGCGCGCTTCAGCTAAGACAAGGCTAGTCATTGTTGCTCGGATATTGACAATATCTCAAGCCGCATTATCCGCAGTAAGTACGACCAGGGACGAGTTCACTACTTACGGTATATTACAAACGACGCACTTTTGATCCCGTGGATGGGCCTATTTAATGAGCAAGATGCGTTGGAGTTTTTGGGACGAACTTAAATGACTGGACTGAATTTTGACAATGTAGTAGCCACCACAGTCCACATTATAGCTCTCCCATTCCTCGTTCAATAGCCAGTAGACGTGAACAAAACAGAGCGAAATCTATCCGTTTGATACCAATATATATGTATATATATATGCAAAGGTAAACGCGGATATTCGTTGTAAGAATAATTACTGCAGCATAAAAACCGACAAATACTAAAGCATTACCGCAGAAATGTTTTCACATGCTCGCGGTTAGCAAGTACATTGAACCAACAAGTAATAACCACTATGGAGACACTAAGAATCAGCTATAACAGTCTTCATGAGGGAATGCGAGATAATATGTCAGAAACAAACAACGATACTTCTCAAAAGCAGTTGAGAGACAGTTATTAAAGTTAAGTAATATAATCGGGACGACAATTCTCGTTGTTGTTGCGTATTACGAAAAGGCTGTTACTCGATAGCGCAGTGAACAAAGGGAGATCATGGCGATCCAGTAAAATTTTGAATGTTTTATTTCTTCCTTTGATGATTCTGGGACTTCGTTAGTTTTTCCAATAAACCAAACTTGTTCACTTTCAATCCTATCGATTCCGAAGTTTGTCGTAATTGGACTGCCTCGTAACCGAATAAAAGCGAAATTAAACACCACAACAAATTTATGACAAGTCCTCATCGATTTTTATGTTATCTCTGCTCCCATATATGCATGATCATCATTGTTTGAATAATGGTGACGGTGACTGAATGTAAATCCGAAATTTCACTTCATTATTGTTTATCTTGACGAAAATGTGTCGAAAAATAGGATGTTCACCACTGCGAAACTTTCCACCCGTCCGCCGTCCACGGAACTCATGCATATAATTTGGTTCAAACAAGGTTTTGTGCTAGTCCGCCTACAATTTTAGTTCGATGTGGCAACTAGAACTTTGTTGAGACAATGATCGACGGATTGGTGTAGGCTATGCTCAAGTGATACCCCTTGACAGCAACAAAAATGCCCACTCTCAATGAAGTTAAAAAAACAATGAAATTCAAGGTGGTCTCTTCACGCTATTGTCAACTATGGTTTAATAATAACAAGGATCAGAATTGATGTCTTTCGTGAGATCAATGTCAGCGCACATGAAATAGCATCCATTAGTTGACGCGGAAGGACCTACAAACCAGTTATGCAGGGATTGAGCGAAAAAAACGCTGTTTGATTTCAAGCATCTTAAGGCATGAATCGGGGAAAGAGCGAACATGAATTCAAAGATTCAAAGATTTATTATAGGATTAACTTACAAGCTCCTGCTTTTCTGGTCCCATAGGTTCGTGCGGTGGAGTAAGAAACAGTGATACATACAATTCTTCGTGTAAAATGTCACGTGATACGTGCTTCTTCCACTGCTGCACGCAGCTTCACTTATGCTGAAATATAAGGTGTGCTAATGTTTCATCGAGTCTCAGTTTGAAAGATTCAATGCTTGGAGCACAGACGACGTAGGATGGTAGAGAGTTCCAGATCGAACACACTCTGACTGCGAATGACTGACGCCGGCATTCCAAGCGGCATTTTGAGACCACTAGTTTAAATGGATTTCCTCTAAGATGAACGTTGGGTGATAATTTCAGAAGCGGGCGACACGAATGGCTTGGGTTTTGCATTATTTGGTATACCACAATCATATCTCCTCTGATGCACCGGTAGTGTTTGGAATATAACCCCAGTGACTTCAATCTCTCTGCGTATGAAAACCGATTCAACCCCCTGACCATTTTGGTGACCATCCGTTGTGGACGCTCCAGCATCTTGCAATCACGCTGTAGCCATGGATTCCAGGCCTGGATAGCGTATTCTGTGAGTGGTCGAATGTATGCTGATAGTAGACGGGGGAATAAAGCTGACTCAAACCGGCCGAAGACCCGCTTAAGCAAGCCGACATTCTTTACAGCTGCGTTGGACACCTTGGTGCAGTTGTGTGAACAGCTTAAGTTTGTCTTGAATGATAATACCCAGGTCCTTCTCACTTGTGGCGTGTGGCAGTTGTTCATTTCCGAGGAAATATGAAAATCTCCTCCTGTGTCGTAGAGATAGAACCTTGCATTTTGACACATTGAATTCTATATCGTTCATAAGGGACTACAGATGAGCTGCATTCAACGTTCCTTGGAGTGCGAGGTGAGCCCGTTGGTTGCGTTTCTCTATTCCAAATTTTGGCGTCATCTGCGAACAGTAAGGATTTTGGCCCCAGAGCCTTTAAGTACAAGATGAGAAGGCGCATAACTCTAACAAATTTAAATACAGAAAAGCTGTAAAAATGGGTTGAGACACTGTAACGTGGAAAGAAGAATCGGATTTCTTTTTTTTTCCGAATATATCATTATTACAAATTGTTAGAAAACACAGAGTAGCGAATAAGCTCGTTTGTGGTGATTCATCAACAGGCTAATACATCACAATTTATGTCAAAAAGTTAGTAGGGAGGGAGAAATATTGACAAAATGAAAAAAAACTAATGAACACCTGCATGACAGGATGTTGCTCACACACTGGTCACCATATATGCGCATTAGTTCGAGTCATTAGTTACGGTTGGGAGATGACTGCATCGTGTGCGTTGGTCATGAAAGACAGACTGATCTAACGAATTTCTTTTGGGGAACGTGAGAGAATTATGTAGGTGGATTCCGATCGCTTCCGCCGTGGAGACTCCTAGTCCCTTAGGTAGACGGCTGGGAACTAAGTAGATGGGTCGAAACGCCTCGGCAACATCAACCACTTGGTTCGACTCCATTATGGTGTGAAACGATTGAACTATTAATCCTAATCACTGCACTATTCAACAAACCAGGTGGTGCTCGTAGACTATACCTTTTCAACTTCAAGTGAATCCGCCGTAACTTCAAGTGATTCCGTTGCAACTTCAAGTGAATCCAACCAATCGTACTCCATTGGAAACCCCACAAGATTATTGGTGTTTCGGCCGTCAAATGTCACCCATTGGGCCGGGTCTGTCTAGTTCAGATAAACGTTTGCTCACCTGGCCAATATAATTTGTCCCACAAGAATAGGTGAACAAGTACACACAGAAAGAAACCACAGAAACAATCAATTTATCTTGGAGTTAGAAGCGCTCAAGTACTGCTGAGATGCGAGGTTTTGTTGCGAGGAATGCTTTTGCACAGCTGTACCCATCTCGACAGTTGTCACCCTCTTCGAACTGAGTGAGGGGGACAAAGTTGATATTGATAGGCCCGATGGGCGGAACCACCACTCAAATTATCGTTGAAAAGAAAAGCAGTACTGCAGTAAAGGAATAAACGATCGAAAATCCATGATGATTTAGGAGAGCTTTCTCGAATAACGGCCCAAACGAATGAACTGAACCGTATAAGACAAAGATTATGATTCATACTTTCGTACATTGAAGCAGTAACATATCCGCGTATTGGCATCAAATAATCAGAAGGAGAGCATTCTCGAGCACCGTATCTTTTTCTGTTCGTAATTCGTTTTCAGCAAAATGCTGTTTGTTATTCAGAGCCAACAAAATCACGGTGTGGTCTCGGTTCAGCCCAGTTTAACTCAACACAAAACAATTGGGTTATTCCCAAAGGAATGATGTATCAATACGTGAGAATCTGCACCACAAACGTGTACTGGTGACGGTAATTATAAAGTGGCAAATATTGAGGATAGTTTTACTTGGCTTCTACGGAATATGCTGAAAATTCTTGTGAAAATTTGGTATTTCACCATTTCATTCAATTACCTTGGACATCTTCAAAAATGACGACCGTGCATCTGGGAACGAAGATAATCCAAACGTCTAGTAGGGTGCAGTACTTTTGTCGTGGGTGGTGAAATAAAAGAACGAAGCCTACGGCGATGAGTATGCAAACACGGGACGGCTGGAGAAATGGAGACAAATGAAGGGTTAATTAAGAGTAACAGAGCTAACGCATGGATAAACCACATTATGTTTGGTTGTCTTAGCATATTGTCAGATTGTTTTGTTGGCCTGATCAGCACTGTTAGGCCCGTGCATCGTTCAAACATCCTATTGATGCCTGCATGAGCACTGCGCAGCACAGATTTCTCAACTTCTACCTGGAACGGAGAGAGACGGCTTAATTCCGATGAAATATCTCGGTTGTTTATCCTGCTATTACGCTTATCTGTCGGGTGTGTTTTCGTCGCTCTAGCCTCCACAAATCATATTGGGGCATGCTCTGCTGACACAATTGGGTCGTGCACGAACGAAGCCTGAGTCAACGTTTACACCAATGTGGTAATGGGATTCACGTACTAAATCTCAAACGGTTACAATGGGACACTAATCAATCATGCACAATGGATTACAAGTCCTTGTTGTCCGGATTCACATACAGTTAGTTTAGTACTTATAGATTATATTAGTCCAGAAGCACGAGCAGAATTTCTATTCTTTAAGTGCTGAATAATCACAACTATCATATTTTACACTCCTGGACCAAAGCATTGCAGCCCGGTAGGTTTTCGGATTATCTTCGCTTCAACATGCACGATCATCACCATTTTCAATATTCAGGATAGCAATCGAATGAAAGCCGACAAATGAAATTTGATCGAATTAATTTCACTGTTAACGGAAATATCTTGAACCAGCAGAATTGTCATCGCGAGAAACGTATTTCACCCTCGAGGTAAGCAGAATAGTATTGAATATCGGAGTACGAGAACCCGTATTCTAATACTCAGCACTGGGTCGGCTCCAAACCGAATTGCGGACACCAAGGAAATGCACGAAGAATTGGTAGCATCAAGTGCCAGTGTTTACTGACAGAAATGGAGCATGTTTTATAGGAAGCAATAAGCTATATCATTGGTTGAAGGATCATCGTTCAATCACGCAAGCGTTTGTGCAGACGCATGTAAGAACTCTGATGTAATGTTCGCCCGGTGTACCATTGATCCCGTTTCCCGAAATCTGATTGGATGATATGAAGCTGTATCTGGTCGTACTTGGGATGCGGTCACGTATGTCTGGATCACAATAGCCCCCTCCCTTCGGACTTCACTCACCTAACTCGGTTTGAAAATGCGTGTACTTCTGAAAGGCAATTGGCAACCGTGATGATTCAGTGATTGACAATCATGCTCACCTTGTGAACGCATAATGACATCGAAGTAGGTCACTAAAAGACGTCGACAAGTACAATACTGATACCGAGAAGTGGTGCTTTTGTGAGATAAATGTCAACACACAGAATATCCAGACCATGCAGTTGTTACCGATCGCATTGCGTCATTGCAAACTGATTTCGAACAATCTAATTGACCAATAAGGCTAGTCCAACACTGGAAGGAGTGCTAGAATCATTAGGGTATTCCGCTTTCTCGATTCGGCTTCACGATGGAACATCAACTTGATGTTGGTTACCGAAGTCAACACAATTACAAACCTGTTTGCAAATTCTGTTATCACAAGATTAAATTCACTTATCTGTTCTAGAATGCTCTTGATATTTTTGAATAATGTAAGAAGCTGCCAATCGCTATCTCAGACCACTCGCATAAGGTGATCAGTATCTAGCAAATAGAACAGAGAGTGGTGAACAAGCTCGTTTTCAGCTAAATGTCATCATGCCAATAAATCACAATAAAATCACAATGTGCTGTTCTAGGAAGATACAGGAGACCGTCCGAACCTGTTAATAAAATCTGCTTTTCAGCAACACCTAATTCTCCGTTCATATCAAATCCACTTGTGGTAATGACCGAAGAACAAAATGGCTGATCTCATTTTGGGTATGCTCATTTACGTGTTCCTGTACTTAGGTCGCATGGTCAGGACGAATCCGTGAACAATAACATGCAGGGCTAGATGCGGATGCGATTAGGTCACGGTTTCATACCCACAGAATTTAAAGATCGATTTGGGAAACTATCACTTTCATTTAGGAAATCGTAACTTTGCACTGTGAAGCTGACACTGTGAATTGAGAAGGAAATGCTGAGGTTGGATCGGCTCCTGTTCAACTCACCTCATTGATCATTTGATCACGCGTTTATTTCTACGCCCAATTGAAAACATGTCTTCTCATGCGATTCGCGGGAAACAGCTAAGATGAATCAAGTCACAGTGTGAATGTGACCGAAGCATTCCGTCCCCTGGATAGGGGTCGAGGTCGACTGCCAAGACAGGTTCGCATGCCACAGTGGAGGCGTTAGTCTGCCCACCTCATGCCACTGTATGCATGGACTTAAGCTTCCCTGCCCCATGTCCATCCCATATACCGAGCAGTCCCAGCGATTGGATGACCTTACAAACAGTTATGTGAATCCACGTATGGACGCCACCTAGGCTTTTGTACAGTGCACGCTGTACTAGCCGAGCTACGAGGCCACATCGATAGCACTGATCTTTTCACGTTCGAATTACCCATCCAACTTACAGAGGCATATGGCATCCATCAGTTAGCATGTAAGCTGATTGCCCCGACATGTTTTCCTTAGAAAAGATCGGTTTTATCGGCGTGGCGTGGCAGCTCAGCTTGCTCTGTACAAAAGCGTAGGCGGCATCCATCCGTGTGTTCGAATCCCACCGAGGATACCAAACTTTTCACAATCTTCAAATGTGTCAAACAACTATCAGAACAATTATGTGAACATGTGACTGATTACAGTTTATAACGAGCAAACGGAACAAGCGAGTGTGACACGGTTAGCGGTA
>UZAN01040751.1:45040-56036 GCA_900618425.1 Echinostoma caproni | reverse complement strand
CGAAAAGGAAATGGAGAAGTTCAGTGGTCTAAGGTTGCAAAGAAATTGAGGAGATGCACGAACGTCACTGTTTACGACACCCAGGCATATCGCTCAGTGTCTCTAACCATCGGTTACGATCATCCCGAGGTCCCCAGCCAGGGAGCCTAACAGGACCTATGTGATCCAGTTTCCTGGTTAGGGTTTTCATACCCTCGTGCCAGATCTTGACTTGACCACCCTTGGCTTTTTTCCACTCAGTATCTGCTTCGGCGAACATCGCTCGCCGTGGTAACCTACCTGGTGACATGCGTAACACATGTCCTAGCCATTGTAATCTATGGAGGTAGACCACTCGCCCCAATGTGTGACTATTGTTACCCAAAACTCTGCCCCTAACCTCAGCATTGCTCGACCGGCTACCCCACCAGATTCGTGCAATGCTGCGTAGACAGAGGTGTTCAAACACCGACAGTCTGTCTTTATCTTGTTTTCTTAATGGCCAAGTTTCGCGCCGTATGGCAGAACAGGCCGAACCGTTGCAGCATAAACTTAATCCTTCACAAAGAGCCGGATGTCTTGACGGTGCCATAGATATCTCAAGTTGGCACATGCTAACCGAGGCTTCTGTATGCGAGTTGACAATTCACCCTTGAAGTGTCCACCTGGATGGGCTATAACTTCCGAAATAACAAAACTTGTCCACTAGCTCTATTACATTTCCAGTTAGAGTGAGGCCGGGTGTGGGACCAACACAGTCTTGTTGAAACATGTGGCCAGAATGCGACACCTAACCCTTTTAGATCGACGGCTACGAACTAAGTGAAGGGGTTGAGATGTCTCGGCCACCTGAACCACGTGGTTTGACTCCACTAGGTGTGAAATGATGGTATTGATGATCGACCTAATCGCATCATTATCCACATTGGGATTTACCAAAATGATCCTCTAACGTACATTACTCACATTTTGTGATGTTTTTCTCCTCCCCCTGCTGTGCTTTTGACACAAAATATGAATATGTTGATAATATGATGTACTTGATGTATTAACTAGCATATGAATCACCGCAAACGAGCTTATTTGCTACCGGGTGCTCTTCTCACAAAGAGCAGTTATACAATTGTTTTCTTTTTGTAAATCTAAATAAAAATAAAACAAAGTTAATTTTACCATTGCTGAACATAATAACAGCTTTGTTACCCACTATCTTATTCGAGAAATCAACCGAACATTTTTCAAACTTGCAGCAGGATTTAATTGACCAGAGGTGGTTTAGTAATATATGTATATATACATATATATATATATCTTTCATCAACTTAAAATGAAGCCGTCTTTAATTCAAGTGACTAGACCAATCGCGTTGTATGTGGTAACCCCACAAGCTGGATGTGTTTTCAGCTGACTTACGTCGCCTGTGGGACAGGGGCTATCACAACGCCCGTTCTACGGGAACGGATTTAGTTCTCCATTGATAAAGAAAAGCACTTTGTCAATAAGTTACTCCGAGCAACTAGGAGGCTTGATTGATCTGTTTGTTCGTATCTTCTACTCCAAGGGAATGGAACACTGTTCATCAGGATAGGATGAGAATTAGACTCGAATGAACGGCACTACACAGAGTGTGACCTCGGTCCGTCGACAGTCCCTCTTGCTGTAGCTTTCATCCCTTCCCTCAACCCACAGTTACCAGTTAGTCGTTCATGTCAGATTGCAAACACTAGATGTCTTTCGGGCTTCCTTTTGTCCCCGAAGCATCATGTTATGGCTCACGCCCCCAATTTCTCTCTTTCGACCCATGGTCACTCTTTTCCTCTTTGGACACAGGCCTAATAGTTGGTATTGATGTGTTCTGCGAGCTGGAAATGTTGCTCACAGACGTTTCGTAGTCAGGCTAGGTAACATAATCATTGTACCTTTTGGGAAACGCCAGTGACCGAGCTTATATAGTTCTGTTTGAGGGTTTTGAAAGGCTGTTTGCATCCCTTCAACTCTATTGGTCTATTGCGACCATGTACTGTGTGTTGATTGGCTCCCTCGTTGTCATGGTCGATGAGCCATCTTGGACCAACCACAAACCAGTTTGCTGGGGCCGTCATGGGTCACCAGTGTTTCCTTAGATAGTGATAAATGGGTTCCAGTTCCAAATGTATCCCAAGTTACAATCATTCCTCATTATTTCCAACAGGCTGAATGTACTGACGCTTTCATGAATCTTTACCGACTCTCTTGTTTACAATTTATCTTTTGACTATGCTGTTTCCTCCTTACATTGCAATTCACTTTGTACACTAAAAAGACCAGTGTGATGCATTTCACGAAATGTTCCCACAAACAACGTAAACGCTTTTTAGAGGCTGCTGTCTCTGATTGGGGAAATATTGAAACGTGGAATATATATATATATANATATACGAATTTTATTTTTACCTAAGATCGTGCTTGGTCTGATCGCTTTATTTCTATGTTGAATAAATTGAGGTTTTCTTTCCATATTATCCCTCTTGAACCATTTGGAACGTCTCCATCTGGCGAAACGATCTGTACATGTGTATATACTTGTATTTCATCCCACGTTTGCTCTACTTCATCGCTAATATTACCTGATCTAGCTGTGGAAAACCTAAAAGGCTCTCTTGGATTTCACCAATTCTTAACTGGCTCCACTTGTTTATCTCGCAATCAAAACACTGACTTGCCAACACTTCAAAGCATGCAAATCAGGTTTCTGGAAACTGGTAAAACGAATTCTACACAGATTACAGCTGAAAGTATATTGGCTTCAAGCACACAGGTTCCAAATTCAATCAACTGGTTGCACGTGCTGCATTCAAATCTTCTGTTCCACCTGGATTTGTCAGCCCAAACACATTTACATTGACCGGAATAACCAACTGTATTAACTATAGCGTTATATCTATTCTGTCCCTGTTTTTTTCACTGTGTTTGTGCTTTGGCTATAACGGCTTCCGGTGAATGTTCCATTGCGGATGATATAAAAACTGTTAGGTAAAAAGACTATTTTTACCTAAAACTGACTATTTTTCGAGTGTCTGCAATTCGGAACATCTCGAATCAATACCACTCTCGCGGAGAATAATCAATCATATCGCGTCATACGGAGACATTCACTCCGTCCGTCCGATCCGTGATCGATTGAAATTCACTAACTCCGTGACTTATGATCGATCAAACTTTGCTAACTGTACTTGATTGGCCTAATCTTTTTATTGCATTGATCGATGCTATTTTGAGACACATATAAGCATCAGATTAAAACTTGCAAATTGACTTGCTTCCTGTGTGTCGAGTACACGTTCGCTGTGCACTAACTGTGTTCTTGCTTACGTAGTTGGGAGAAATCTACTAGTGCTAGTGGCGTCCAATCTGTGCCGTGATCGTACTCGTGAGGCTAGACGAATAGTGTGGCTGTTGAGGTACGTGTGTTCCTGGTGTTTCATCGTGTGATATCTTGTTGTGTGTACATTGTGATCAAACGAGATCCAGACACAACACAAACCGAATACGTGACTTGAGGCATGGGGTTATGGCATTTTACAAGAGGGAAATTCCTGAACACTCATCTCACCAACGTACCTCGTCAGCTGTTCCATCGATCGGGTAGGTCAACATGGATGGATAGCCTGCGTAACTTGGCCGTATCGATCCGGTCACCGGGGCAACACCTTGTGTGATCAGAGTGACTTGGACAGATGTGGGGCTCAATGGGGTAGTCCGAACTTCGAGTAAGGATTGGGCACCTAAACAAACGGGTTGATAGATTGAGAAATAAATTCAGTTCGCAAGTAACCACACCAATGGGAGAATCATGTTGACATGATAATTAGGCATTGGTAATAGTGGTATCATACGGAACGCTACGAGAGAACACGGAATGCTTTACGGGTCCCTCACATCTGTATGCAATTTCCAGCGAACACTTGGAGGTGGACGTGAAGAACTGTGCTTATTGTAGTGATCGAAGTACACATTGATCACGAAGTACGAATCATGAATTAGAAATCACGGACCAGAAATCACGAACGCAACGCTAGCACTGGATCACACTGGTACTTGCATGTAATATCCCACGCAACCAAGACTCGAGGAAAAGGCCACAGAAGTAGTAGTTCATTTATTGAAAGAATTCAGAGGGACTAAATAATATGTATAAAACAAGCGTATTGGTCACCCATGGTTCCGTCAACCGCGTTCTAGCAATTCTGACGTTGTCCATCTTCTGTCTTGGACTCTCGGTTTCTGTTTGGCTGGTACAATCGAACTATGGTATGTAATCCAGAACCTGTGACACGTGCACGCTTTGTTGACGTCACACGGGAAGATGGAATGATCACAGTTGTCCGAAAACTGTAACCGGTGATGCAGCTCTTTTATGAGTAAACGAGAAGTTCAGAGAATTTCATAGAGTAATCCATCGTGTATAGAGCAAATGAAGCATGAACTGAGAAGCTGAGCAGCACTGAAGAGTTTTTTGATCTAGTTGGGTCTCATCAGCTGTGCGAATTCATCGTCTCAACTAGGGATCGAACCTGAGACCTCATTTGCAGATTGCAAGTGTACTACCCACCGGGCACCGAGTTGCTGACCAAACCATTTTTCTTTTTTCGCATTTTCCGTTTACACGATAGAGCACAACCCATCTTTGCGAGCTTAATGCAGGTATCATACATAGCGCACCTCATCACTAGCCTTCAGGACTGTGATTCGGTTGGAAATATTTTAACCCGACCATTTGATGCATGAGAACAATGTAGCATTTGATTAAATTTCATGATGAGAAGTGGTCGTGCATACACTATATGAACTGTGCAATGAAAAGCTAGGAAGTACTGTACAGCTATTTCAATTTAGAGATACCAATCCATCCCGCACTCTTTGCTATTATTAATCGACCTCTACTGCTCAATCCCATCACATTAACCTCTTGCTATTTTCATAAAAATCAAGAAATATGTCAACTGATTAAGTGTACACAATTAAGCCAAACATCTGTTTGCGATTTTCAAGTCTTTACAATCAAATTTGTATAAAACAATTTCAACTGGGTCAAGCAGAAGAGTGAATGAATCATGTGTGTACTAATTTTCTTATTTTGACCTTGATGAGTTATCCGTAAAATCATCGAAAAAGGTATTTTTGAATACATTCTACTTCAAATCGACCGTTCAACCATTCACTGTGAACACCTTTCCCACACAAACACACATACATACATACATACATACACACACACACGTACCACTGTCCCATTATTCATCTTCGAGTATTAATCGTATTACCTTCGCAAGCCTCAGTATGGTTGGAGGTGCGTTTCTCGGGTTATGGCTTATCACCCCAGGCTTGCAACTCTTGAAATGCTCCCATACGAGCAAGCTTCTCAAAGAGCGTCTGCTGAGGAAGGCGTACTCACTGCCTTCTCTCGGCGGAGGTGAGTTTCCACCAAAGTGAGAGGTCGAGGAGTCGATATCCGGGGTTATAACAGGGTTGGTGGACAATTGGTAGTTCACCTAGGGAAATTGGTTAAAAATCCTGATTCCAAACCAACCAAGAGGAGACATACGAACCACACACCTTCCTGGTTGTGGTAGTGGTCACCGGCTCGATTGAGCATCGAGGNCTGGGCACCGGCACCATAATCAATTTCTGTTTTCACACACCGTCCTGTTGTCTAGGCAGTCAGGCTGTGGTTAACCGAAATCTATGGTTTTCAATTCCCTATGAGAATTCACCTGCTCTAGGCTGGGAAACCCACCAGTATTGTGTCTTACATAAAGTTACATAAAGATGATTGTACTGTGATTTGTCTAGCACACTTTGGCGTTCGTGTATGAAAATATAACTCTACCCCGGTGTTACCCATTCACTCTCCCCGTTGACCCGAGTTTATGACTGGTCCTCTACAGTCACATCGTCTTGTTTCACTCACCCATGAGCTCAAACAACTAAATTCCCTCTCCGCGATTTGAATGGATCATTTTCCGCGAGTTGCTCATTTTGAAATCCCTCAACCTGATACGAAATTGTTTGATAAGCGGTTCTCAACTTTCGTGATACTTCTGTTATCACCTATAGTCGAGGCGTGTGCACAGCCGAAAGTCCGTGGGTATGCTCAAGGCGCGAGAGAAGTGGGGCTCCAGCTAGCTGGATAAGCATCACGTGTCTTTTTACAGCTGATCCGTCCGACCGATCGATGAATGAACCCGTGCAATTGTCGGACCCGCATAGGAATCCTATGCTGCTCAGGCGTTGACTCAGAGTTCATTAAATCTAAATAGTTGATCACTTTAACACTTTTTATTTTCCTCTGTCTCAAAGGCTCCACTTGTTGAACGACTGGTTTCACCGGTCCCGGTGTTTGGTAAATCAGATAGTGCCACAGTTTGTAGTCTAAATGTTCCAGCCTATTCTAATATGTATTTCAGTACTGGTTTCAAACCAGTTTTTTTGATGACACCTTCGTTTGGGTTTTTCCCGTCACTCCTTGGGAGGATGGTTGTAGATTGTGATGTTAACATGTATTTCCGGCCTAGGATCTGTGTTTCCCTGCCCGTCTGTTTTGGGTTGGATGAAAAAGCCGATTTACTCAGATAAAACTCTCTACGAACTGAGGTCGAATACATCGCTGCGTAGTCTTATTGTACGTTTGCCCGAATGTTGATATATTCCGTTCTCGAGACCATGGTAAAGTTGTATCTGATCAACATGTAGTGGAAAATTCCACCCTGATCGAGGTTCATAAATAGCTCTACTGGCCGATTACAGAATTAGGGTCCCCATCCGGTGCATCTTACTGTATACACAAGTAACTCACCAAACTCCACAGGAAACGTGATTGTGATCACCAGTTTGTTCGCGGCCTTCTCACCGATAGCCGCAACGAAACCAGTTGTCCGCATATTCTCATTCAGATAGGTCTGTAATTGTAACTGGTCCACACTGGCAAATGGCATTTGTGCTGAAAACAAGAATCAATGGTCATAAATTGAGTTAGTGTCAACAGGGTTTTGACGGTAGTTGAGCTTCAAATCTACATATTATCGCAATGGGGCGTTAACCATGGAAAATCGGAGTTTATTGAATGCAAACCCATCGCATCCTGCTTGGAGTAGTATCATGCTACGAGACAACAGGGGTAGTGCAATATGACACTTTAAAGGAGAATGAAGGACAGGTAATGCAAGCATTGCCTAATATCGGTTGTCCTGTCCACAGAAGGAAAGAATTTGTACAAAAAACTGGCTACATTACGGTGTTTTACCTACGGTTCACTTTCTTCTATGGACCTGCTTCCTGATTTCACGTCGCACTTTCTATTAAGACACGATCACTCTTAACAGTTGGAAGCTACCCACATGCTTTTCAATGGCATCAATCAATCAATCTGTAGCCAGAACCACAAATGCTCAAATCGACAGGCAAATACCCAAGCTTTGAGTAGTAATCAAAAAGCGGAAAGGTACTCTTCTGGAACAACGTCCCGCAATCTCGAATATATACGGATATGTGTGTCATCTTCCGTTGAAAATCTTGGCTGAGTGGAACTAGTAACGATCTTCCCATGCGTGTGACTGCTTACATCAGGACTAAGATTTTGTAAACACAGAATGGTACTGCTGTCAAACTGTAGTAATCGCAGTAGTTGAAGTAGGCACTGAACACGAAGTCCGAATCACGGAACACGAAACGCAGATTAGCAATCACGGACGAGGCGTAAGCACTGGACCACACTGATACTAAAATGCAATACCCCACGTAATCGAAACGCGAGGAAAAGGCCACAGAAGTAGTAAGTCGGTTATTGAAGGAATTCAGAGGGACTAAATAATATGTATAAAACAAGCGTATTGGTCATCCAGGCCTCTGTCAGTCGCGTTCTAGCAATTCTGACGTTGTCCATCTTCTGTCTTGGACTCTCGGTTTCTGTTTGGCTGGTACAATCGAACTATGGTATGTAATCCAGAACCTGTGACACGTGCACGCTTTGTTGACGTCACACGGGAAGATGGATTGATCACAGTTGTCCAAAAACTGTAACTTGTCGTTCCGTGGTGTGCGTCATCTCTCGGACTAGGACCACCACACAAACCTAGTTCTGATTTCAGATGGTCCAATAAGCTGCTTCCAACTTTGTTGTGCCCCATACAAGAAATCGCGTGATACGTTTGACCGTAATCAGAGGAATAGTCGAATCCATTTAACAGATCGGTGCCTACCATTCAATTTATACGTCAACACACGCATTAGACTGAGTGATCTTGATGTTTCCATCTGAGCACATTTCTCGATACGCTGTCCGCTAGCTTTTACTTGCTCATTCTGTCAGGTTCGCGCGCATTCTCTTGAGTATGTAATACTGTGCTTACTGAAGTCAGTATTATTATTATTATTATTATTATTATTATTATTATGTATGAATGTACGAATAGATTCCTGTTCCATCTCGCGGACATTTTCTGTGATCGGTTGTACTCTATTTTCGGGTAGATGAATTTCGAACTGTGGGCTAGGATTTTCACCATGCAGCTACCACCAGTCAGCTTAGGTTTGGTTTAGATGGCATTTTGCTATTTGTAACCAGATATATTATTTTTCAGTAGACACCAGTTGTTAACTCTATCCAAACTAAAAACCCAGAGTAAGAGCTAAACAGCTAATGATCACATCCATGTACGAATCGGATGACAACAGGGCTCGTCCAACTTTTTGCTCTACGTTTTCGCTCATCGTTTGTTATTCAAACACATTTACACATTTGGATTTTTATTAAAACACTAAGAGCAGTTTTTGAATAACTATAATGAGTCATTCCCCCGAAATGAAGCCAGTCAAGCGTCTGCGCGTTCCAGTTTCTGGATATTTGGCCAAGGGACATAAGTATCGATCAATCTACAGGAATACAGTTCAGACAGGAGCCGTGTGACTCGAAGAACAAGGATAGCGATTGGTTGATATCCGTTTGATCAATGACATTTCTATTTATGTGATGAATTTTTCGTGTAAATGAGGCGCGTGAACTGGACAGCTGTTTCGACCTGGTTGGGTCTCATACGTGCGGTGCAAATCCATCGACACAACTGGGGATCGCACCCGAGGCCTCAGGTAGAACGCAAGCATACTACCCACTCGGCCACCGGGCACAAATTATTCATTATTTAATCCCTCTGATTTCTCTCAATAAGTGAACCGCTACTTCTCTGGCCTTTTTTCTGCGTCCCGGTGACTGGAAACTCCAGCCTACAAGTGCTAGTACAATTCTGTGCTTCCGTTACGACCGTGATTTGCGATCCGTAATCCGATCAATACAATGTATTTGAGCTCCAGCTCTTATAATCTAGTAGACTGATCTCTTTGCTGGTCAGTCTCCAAGGGCGCAAACGAAAGTCAGATCGTGCGTCTGTTTAGCTTTGCTATGCTTTTATCAAACAGATTTGCCCATCACATTTCAGGAGTCTTCATCGGCAAAATTCTGTGGTACGCTACCCAGCTATTACTCGGGTAACCAGGTAAGAACTGAAGATTTTGAATCGGTTGATGATACACAAACTCATCCGTTGACTGATATGCTATTCCAATACAACACCTCGTATCCATCCGAAATTAAAGCTGTGTTTTCTTGAAGAAGTTTCCAGTTTCAAAAAATCTACAAACAACAACCGTGGACACTTTTTCTGACGACGAATTAAACACTTTTAAAATGACAATACTCATCAACCCATCTTTGAGAGCCATACTATTCTCATTGTATGAAAGAGTTCATCCGTTATATAATTCAACTTGTATGTGGGCCAGCCTGAGACAAACAGATGAAATCAAGATGACCACTATGGGTAGTGAGGCTTCGAATTAGAAGGGTACTGAGTTCGAGCCCCGGGACATAAACTACCATATGTTGTCAAGTACTGACCAAAAAACCATAGCGATTCTGGGATATCTGATATTATGCGAATCATTCGAAAATTGAGAAGGATCTTTAGGGTACCAAGGGCATCAGGCGGCTTTCTTCCGAATACCATTATTATTGTTATTTTTATCTGTACTGAAATACACTGATGACCGAATCATCTCCGTTGAATTCTGCATTGAAATACTGTTCCTTTGGATGAACCAGCCCAACAAGTTGATACACACTCAACTCACTGTAAAACCGCACTGCTGAGTAAAATTAGCTACACTAGTGGCTGTCACGTTTCCTGTTTTTTCTTTTTTAAATAAAGAACATGCCTATCGTTTGCGACTAAGAAGGTTTGTGCAAGGGCTGCTAAAATCTTCAAACGTACTGACTGAGCGACACATATCCCATTGATATGTTGTGGTGATCCTGGCCTATGAGAAGATGTACACCTTGGAGCGATAAGTTACAGTTTTCGGACAACTGTGATCATTCCATCTTCCCGTGTGACGTCAACAAAGCGTGCACGTGTCACAGGTTCTGGATTACATACCATAGTTCGATTGTACCAGCCAAACAGAAACCGAGAGTCCAAGACAGAAGATGGACAACGTCAGAATTGCTAGAACGCGACTGACAGAGGCCTGGATGACCAATACGCTTGTTTTATACATATTATTTAGTCCCTCTGAATTCCTTCAATAACCGACTTACTACTTCTGTGGCCTTTTCCTCGCGTCTCGGTTAAATGGTACTCTGAGTGTAAGTACCGTGATTGCTAGCCTGTGCTTTCTAATTCGTGATTAGTACTTCGTGATCAGTGTGTGCTACAATTACTTTAATTATTTCATATTTATTCACATTTAGCCATCTATAGAGAACCAAATGGTCGAACAGGGAAGCTAAAGAAGCGAAATTGGAACACCGGACCTCCGTGTTGTAGTCTTATTGCTTATAGCTACCTGCAACCATTAATGAAGAGAACACACAGTAGTGGTCTCAAAACGTCGATTGGACTACCGGCGTCAGTCATTGTGAGACAGAATGTGTTCGGTCTGAAACTCTCTCTCTCTCCAATCCCATGTCGTCTGTGTGCCAAACGTT
>UZAN01040750.1:35987-64798 GCA_900618425.1 Echinostoma caproni | reverse complement strand
CTTCTATCATTTCAGTAAAGTCGATACACCAGTACCGTCCGCCGTTGGATGCGATCCTATCCGCTACTTCGGCCCACGTACGTTGTAAGCGTCTGGTCAATCGTGTAACTAATGACTCCAGAGCGGGCATTGAATCCAACCTGAATCCACATCCCATTTCCGTTAGGACCATGTAGCAGCTTTGCGATTTAATGCTAAGCTTGCTCAGGCCCTCGCCTATCCCACTCAATTCTGCCGTTTTAGCTAGAACGTCTTTTACTACAACCCCGACTGCTTCGTGCGTTCAATCGAATAATTTATCCAGTATCTCCCTGGCCGTATGATACCCATCTGTCATTGACATTAGCATGCACGGTTCTATTGCCTCTCTAGCTACTCCCTTACATTAGTGTAACAGATAAGCCAGTTTTCTACCTTTCCCACAAGAGAGTCCAGCAAAGAAGCTGTTGAACTGCCGTTTGAATCGCCAATATTCTGCAGCGTTTCCATCGCAAGAAATGAGTTCNCTACTAAACTTCACTTCGGGCACACTCTCTCGTAGACAGATTTCTACTCTATCCTTCTAGCTTGACTTGGAGCACCTGGATGCTGCGTCTTCTGCATCGCTGTTGCACTCAATCTCTGAAAGATCCAGCTCAGCCTCGGCCTCGGACAATTGTTGGCGAAAGACGGCTTCCTTTGCCTCACATTCTAATCTGTGTCTATCCATCAAAAATCCTAGTTCTACTTCTTCTTCTTTCATTGCACACCTCGTGCTGCGGCTTGATCCCTCCAAGGATGGCGTAGCACTCGATCCCTTAACGATGGTTGTTTCTTCACCTTCTTTCTCTCCTGAGGAGGATATTCTGACTGAGGTTGATTGACTTGGTTGATACAACATTAAATTCAATTTAGAAACAAAATATTGAAGACAAAGAACAAGAATGTAGAAGAGCTCGCCGAACGTACTGTGACCAAGGTTCCAAACTGTAATGGCAATCCGAACAACGTTCAATACGAATCACAATGTCTCGACTTCGACTGACCAAATTTCCAGTACGTAGGAAAACAGTTGAACGACAGTTGAAATTTCGTTTCTATTAAAGGCATACATCAATAGATATTTGAAACTTACGGAATCGTTGTAGGTCCCAGTTACAGAACGAAAAACGACAAAGCAAGTTGCGGTGCGAGACCGCAAAGGTACCGAGCGGGTAATGAGGAGGCCGGTTAAAACAACTGTTAAATGTTGAGTTCAGTAAAAAGAAAGAACAGTTAGGAAAATGAATATAATGAAGTTAGAAAAGTGGTGTGTAAATGCTGTTGAAAACTCTCACAACAGGTTTTCCTTCCGGAGTGATATCCTAGAGATATGAGAGTAGTCTCGAAAAGGAACCTTCCACCTAACGCAGTGAAGAGATTGCTGCTAGATAAAATCCCACAAACCCTTCCCCGCCAAGTCCTCACCGTGGATGGAGCACATGCAACCCTAACTTACAAATCATAGACACTGATCCCGGGGTTAAGATTTTCAAACATCTCTTCCCTGTCTTCCACCGCTGAAGCAGCAGCCTTGAAAGATAGGCGAGCTCTTTTGAACCAAGCCTACGTGATGACGCTTATCCTGGAGCGGCGCATTACGGTTCCTGGACTCATGCGATCAATCAAATTTCAAAGGTTACGTCAATGACGTGCGCCCGTGTCAAGGCCGCTAACTACACACCATAGGCAGATCGTGCCAACGAATCTGAGACAGTGCGGTCCAGGCAGAACCAGGATTAAGCAAGCATTACTGTAATATGATTGATGGCAGCGTGGATAACTGATGATCTTTTGTACATATTATTTAATCACCCTCATGTCTTCTAATAAATGAACTACCATTCCTGTGGTCTTTTCATTCCGTCGCAGTTACGTGGGACATTGCGTGCTGGGGCCACTGCAGTCCAGTGCTTCCGTGATCCAGTCCGTGATAGCTGATCTTTGATTTGTGTTCCGTGATTCGTATTACGTGGTCCTTGTTCCGTGTTCCGTGCGTACTGCTACTACTACTACAATCACTACACAAGCTCTTTTCAGACTCCAAGCGCCGATCCCAAATATTTGCCCTGATGTATTCATGTCACTGAACGCAGCCATCGTACGACCTCACCTACTACTACGTTTAGGTCTGGACATCGTATCTTCAGAAGGACATCAGTGTCCTAGAAGATGTTCAGTATTTCGCGACCCGGATGGTTTGGGGTCAAAACAACGCAACAACTTATGAGAGAACCTAAACTATCTGAATATGTATAATCCTGAACGCCATAGAAGGAGAAGAGACCGCATGAAAGTGCAAAAGCCACCAGGAACATGGAGTAGCCATCCGTTGGGCACTGGTTCAACTTGCGGATCAACAGCATTCTTCGAGGGCACAGGTTCGCAAATGAGAGAACCCGAAGTAGGCTAGCAATAGGGTACCACTTCGTCGCAAACAGAAGAGTCCCTCGATGGAACAGGTTATCAATTCAACTAGTTGAATACCGTCAATAAAAAGTTTCAAACAAGGCATGGTAGCCCTATTTCCTAGACCTGCCGTAGGTATCAGAGTCCATTTTATTCTACGCATGAAATGCACCTGAAAGATACAGCCCCTTCGCCCTGTTCATTCCAACTTCCAGATATCACAACCTTTGTGGGGAGTCGGACGATGCTACCCACTAGTGGGTAATTTGGTCCACGGACGAAACCCAAATTTACCAGGATAGCCAACCGGTGAGGGTCTCTCTACGTCCTGTGAACTTGAACCGATCTACGTAGCGGTTTTTAGATCCAGCTTCTTCAGCAACAGAGTAGTGAACAGTTGGAACCGGTTGCCAAAGGAATTAGTAGATTTAGGAAGTATGACCGCATTTAAGCACGCCCTGGATGAGTGATGGTTAGAGCTCTTTCCAGAGTAGGATCTTTATTGTAATATGAAACGCCTTCATGACCCATGTCCCTTGTTCGCAGATGAAGTGAAAGGAGACGAGCTTTTTCTTTTCCCTTTCAGCAAGGACGCCGTACTGAAGGCAATTCGCAGTGGTGGGTGCACACCTTGTGAGCATACTGCCGAAAGAAATCTGGACGCTCGATTGGCCGTGGCCATTATCAGTCCTGTGCAACCTGACCTGACCTGACCACGTCGGAACCATTTCCCATTACTTCGGCATTTGACTCTTGACACGAATGAGATATTCTTAGAAGAGGCCCATAGATTGGACAGCCCAAATAAATCAGTTAACCATGACAATTTTTAAAACTCCTATCTTTATCTTTTGTTGTAATCCATAACGGGATTTTTGTGAAGGTCACTTTTGTTTTCGTGCTATTTAGAAAATGATGAAACATTCACAAGTATTACAATTAATTGGAGCATGATGGGAGCTGATCAGTCAAAGGACTTCAGAAAACTGTACGTTCCACATCAAAATCTTTGCGAGTAAGAATTTTGGTGGCGACGATATTTTCGCATTGTAGTCCTACAATCTATTTATTACCGGATAGCCTTGGTTGTGACACGTACGTCGATGTACTTGAATAACGCTTTTGGTAACCTTAGGAAAGGAACCGTTTTATGCCAAAACAGCCAGCTTCATTGTCTGAATGGTGGAGTTTGTGCACTGTTCATTAAAGAAATTGATGATACATGTGAAGAGCGATGCAAGTAAGAAATGCCGTTTCGCTTTCCATATTCTCTCTTGATATTTATAAAGAATTTATAGTGGGGTTGTTTGCACCAGATGTGAAGATTGCACTTCTACTTCCTTGAAGGTTATTTTCTCCAGGATAAAATTTGAAATCTAATTATTAAGAAATAGGTCAGGTCGGGTGCAACTGGATGGGACTTCAAGGGGCGGTCATGAGAGGTGAATCCAGATGGGACTCAAAAATGACTTAAATATGTCAGTCAACTGTTGCGCGGGAAGGGTTCCTATGACATGAATAATACTCATATGGCAGATAGCTTTCCAAGACTCAGCTAATTTGTTGTCAGCAAAAATTAAAAACAATGCATAAGAAAAGGGTTTAGCTAACTCATGAGTCAGGTGTTCACTCGAGAGCAAACCACTTAAGCTCTTGTCTGCTGGAAATAGTCAAAAATGATTATTTTTTCTGAGGTGGTCTTTTCACTTTGAATGGATAAACCTGTTGATCACTCGTCTTAGTTTGGCTATTGACGACGAAATATTAGCAGTTCAGTGACACGGGTGACACAGTGACACACGACATAACAGCTGTAGTGATTCTGATTTGTAATTAGTGTTTTACATCAGTTCCTCGTTGGCGCGCGTTGCTTCTACACACTCCCACCTTGGTTGTTGAGTACACCGTGTGACACCACTGTGTTTAACTTTCAAATACAGTGTTTGTTTCAGGTCTCACATTCTGCCTTCTGTTTTGTTAATGTGTGCTGCTGAGATGACCTGGTCGTATTGCGCAATCGTTGAAACTCTTAGGGAGTGTTTTGGGTCCATCAAATCGTTTGGGTCAAAACAATCAAAGTCATACTTGAACGGAGCTTGTGATACCTTAAAGCAGCTTGAAACAACTTCAGCGTCACAATTATAGATGAGGACAAAGACGTCCCATTTTTTTCTGTACAGTGAAATTAAAACTAAGCTTTATTTAATCATATAAAACGATCCGATATTCTGTTATGCAAGTTAATAATCGCTGGCGGTGCAACACCTTTTTCAAATCCTTACCACGAGAAGCTTTGAGTATATAGAATGTTTTCCCGAGATGGATTTCCAACTTCCTGACCTCCTTTGTATTTATGAAAATGATTTTAGTGTATAGTGAACGAATGAGAAAAAATGGATTTCTCCAAAAGTTTCACAATCGTTTGACGTTATCTGAAAAGAATGCAATATCCGTAAATTCCTTTCGCACTATGTGTGCAATATATCTGTGCATCAAAGCCAGATGTAAGATAATGATTGATGTACAAGAATAAAAAAGAAATAAACCACAACGTCATGCATTACAGCTTTCATTTACAGTTTTATATCAAAAAAGTCCTCTTCATGCATGTTTTTTGACTAGTTCATCTCACTTTTCTTACGGAGGATACCACATTATATACATCTTTCACACACATCTGGAGCTAGGATGTGCGCCAAACAAATCGTAGTAAAATAATCCTTATAAAAAGAAAAACTGTCCAAGGTATGCATGAGGGTCGAATACTGCCAGTTTGTCCTGGCCGAGGCAGGTGAATTATCTTGAGTAATTCACCACAAGAGCCTTCGGTTAGCCAAAGCATGACCCGCAAGACAACAGGGCGGTGTGCGAAAAACCGCAAGGCATTGGGGGCCGGTGGCTAGTTCATCGTATGGTATGTCCTTTGGACGGGGTGAGTGAATAGAAAGTCTTCAGCGGAGACCAGTTGAGACGCTTAGTCGTATGGGATCACTTAGCGAGATGCATGGGAAGGGTGATCAGCCGTAACCGTAGACACCCACCCAAGACCATACTGATGCTTTTTAACCGGTTTCGTTGAGAATACATTTTCTTATATTTACTTTTATTTCTAAAAATGGTGTTTCAAACTAGTCCCACTATTTACGAAGGACGTTGTTACAAAATATTTTCAAACATTCATCTGACATGTATTAATTGAATCTTTCAAAGCTGATAATTTTATATGTATCTTTTTTGTTATTGTCAGCTGTTTTGAAGTCTTCCGTTTGTTTTCATACTATGAAAATTTCATCTTGTCATGGAGAAGTTTCTTTGTATTAGAAAGTTTCTTTAAGTTGTAGTATTCCGACAAAATGTGTTTCACTACGACCGATTTAACAACATATGTAGGCTTCAGAAAGCTGCTTTCAATGTTTATGTGGAAAATAATTTCTTATAAGTACTTAGCGGTAGAGCTATGCTTCCTTGGTATTTTAATCCCTGGATAAATAAGCACGGTAAAAGTGACACCATATATAGGATTGGTAACATTTGGGATTGTAAAATAATGCAATGCATCTGCATCTTAGTAGAGTAAATGCATCGGCATTTCTAAGGGTATTTAACACAAGGATTGCAACTGTTTTTCTTGTATAAATGAATTCATAAAATTCCTGACATTTAACGTGGAAAAAATGAAATAAAACGGAAAATAATATATCATTACCGTCATAATCATCATTTGTATATAACGACAAAGATTGTACATTTAAATCTAAATTTTCATTTTTTTCTATGCTCTAGAAATACTGTCATAAAATGTTACATCATGTTTGATCAAAACAATCATAGTAACTTTGATTATGGTTGAGAAGGGGACATGACCTCAAGTGTACCAAATTTGATATTATACACCGATAGTTAATAAATAGCTTGACAAGAAAGGGAATTTCATATAACAGATAGAGTCAGAACAATCATGAAATCAAATGCGGTAATCACACTGATAAGATTCCTTGTTCCTCATTAAGCCAGTTATCGAAAATCATGGGGATGTGTGCTTTGTTCATTGGGAGAGTAGCAAAAACATAGGTGGATTAGAAATAAACATTTCAATGGCTTCTGCTGAGGATAATATACGACAGAAATGTTGATTACAATCAACTACGAATTTTCCTTGTGGGACGGACTAAGAATCCCAAAAAGTAAATTTATTCTGTACCATTGATTTTCTTTACAATTTACTCTGTGGAACTGTTTAAACAATCAAATAATGTTGAACTAATTCCACAGAGCACATTTCAAACAAAACAACAGAGTGGCAAACAAGCTCGTTTTAAGAGATTTGTATTCATGCCAATACATCTCAATATGTATCACTACTTGGGAAAAAAACCGTCATTTGTTTTTATTTTATTTTATTTTCCCATGACAATTTTATTCCCAAGTATTAATGTATATTGAGATGTGTTGGCGTGAATACAAATATCTGAAAACGAGCTTGTTCGTCACTCTGTTGTTTTGTTCGAAATCAAATGATGTTTTGAAAGTAAAAATCTTTTTTTGAAAACTAGACTTAGAAAAACAAATATAGATTTTCACTGAACTTTCATGTAGATTCACATAAAATTTATTAAAACCATTTGTTATAACTAGTTTCAGAAATTAGAATAAAGCACAATACTTTTCAGTTGATTTTATGTTTCAAAAATCTATTTCAACAACAAACGTAGTACAAATAGTCATCCACGTAGTGTATAGCCGTCAGATCCAGGAGAGCCACTACTTTCCCTGTTTGAGTGATAATCATCAAATATTTCTCCCTGGTAAACATCAAAAGCTTGATGGACCTGGCGAATTTTGGCAATTTTAATTGAAACGTTCTTCAATATTCGAGTACATTTTTTGACTGCAGTAAAATTGATCGGGGTAAACAAAACAGGCCTGTTTTATCATTGGCAAACAGATGAAAGTAAGGCGGTTTTTGATGTTTGAAAGCAAATACCTTTTCGGAAACTGCTGAGTATATGCATAGCGTTTGACATAAGTCTACTTCTTCCTTATTACCGGCACATAAAATTAACTGTTTGGGAGCAAACAGGAAACGAACATGCAAATATAAAACGACTGCATTAATTTACAGCCCTTCAAATATTTTATGGTTATAATTTTACTCTTGCTTAAAGAAAGAACGTGGTTTGATTGGTATTTGTTCTTGTAATTTGTATTGACATGCGTTAGCTTTTTCCTCAAATTGTTTTAATCATCTAGATTTTATCAGGGATAATCATTTTTTTATACTGAGGCATATTTTCAATAAGAATAAGCTTGCATTATATACGGTTAACTGTAATCATTATAGTGCACCGGAGGAATTTAATGGTTCGAGGTTTCCCTTGATTGGAGATGAGTATTAGATGAGATAACGTATTGTTGACATTTTATCATATTTTTAACTTTTTCCAATTGTAAACATAAGCATAATGCCACCTCTCTACGATACTGAAATCTTTGGTCAGTTTGAACCGTTGGTGAACTTATTGTCGTAGTTTTGAGTGATCATTTTCCTGGTTTATTTTTAATGTAGTGGGTATGGGAATGAAATCAAACGGAACGCAAAGTAGATTGATAATACGGTGCCGTTCGTCCTCATAATCAAAGTGCATTTTCTGAAAACATCAATCTAAGACGGAAGAACATTTGTTATTTCGGGATGTATTCATGATTTTCCTAACAATTTGTTTTTATCTCCAATTTCCATCCTAAATATTGAGTTCAATCATTCATACAGAATATCATTCTGTTCTGTTCAGTTCTGGTCATTTTGGAGTCACATATCATCACCAAATCACGTGTATCAGGCAAATCCATAGAGAGTGCCTTTCCAACAGCCAGGGTTCAGCTCCATAAAAAACCCATGGAGACTTCTGATCATGTGAACACTCGGGACCTTGGTATTTTGACCAATCAAAGCCAGTTCATGCAGACTCGCGTGAAACATCATTGTTATTTGATAATGAGAAAGATGACTACTAGGTTATCATGTGGACAGGGTGTCGTTTGGCCACTGTTTGCTTGTGGATGATCTAGTTTCTTGTATAGATGCTTTTTAAATTCGTTTTTCTTTGTTTTATTACTGAAACATTTGATTTGTACGAACAAACAACAATTCTGCATATTTACTGCTGAAGAGCTTGAGGAAATTCAGTGGAAAAATTTGTCATTTTTATACTAATTTGCATAGAACCTCACTTAACTAACGGCAGTATGCATCCGGGTAAATAATGGCGCTAAGAAGTTTTGTTCCTTCAGGTTGGTTGCTAATTGCAAATTAGCAGCCAATACGAGGTTGCCGAGCTCACTGGAACATCCATCAGTAGATTGTGTGTTCACACGCCATCACTGCCAACCATGTTCTCGGCTTTTGTTTTTATCCAGATGGCCTCTGGTTGATAACGGTCCATTCATGAAATTAGGTTATACAATTAAATACTGAATAAATAAAAAAGGAAATAAAATCAATATTGCTGTTTGAAGTTGCAGTTACGAAATTGTATAACAAGAAGACAGTGATCTGTTCAAGTAAGCTAAGCCAAGTCAGGTCAAATCGGGAAGCTGCTTAAATTCACCTCATGGGGACGGATATTCAACTACCACACAATCACTCATCTGCAGTAGAAATGGCAAGATAGAGACAGAGTGAATGATGATATACCGCAAGCCAATAAATTTTGCAAAGTCTGAGTTTAATGCTTTCAAAAACAAAATCGGTGTTAAAAAACTGTGCAGTGTATGGTATTACAAAAAGACGAACAGTGCTACTAGATTTCTTGAAACAAGTGGTAGATATAGAGATAGATTTGCTAAGATGTGAGTAAAGACGGTGAGATGGGTTTAGCGGTATCCTGGTAGAAATTTGGTGTCAAGGCTAAAAGTGCTGTGAAAAAAATCGGTGGCAACAGTTTTGCTTTACCATGAATTTGTTATACAATCATTAGAAGGTTAACCAAGATGAAAAAAGCGGTTGAACTGAATTCCAAACAAGTTATTAACAGAATGTTTTCAGAACATTTTCAACACCAACTTATTAGGCAGGTATTCACAAAAATCGCTCACGTGAGTGAACAATTAGTTGACCAATTCAAAGTTCAAACACAAGAATGATATGATTCACGATACAAAATCAAGTTACATGGATCTTGACGTACCCTCTCCGTGTGAATGTGAGCTCATCCGAAAGACACGCACCATTCTGTGAATGACAACTTTACCGGACTTTTGGCTCTCTGTTCTCTCTTTTGAAACACCCACTAAGAGAACACAGTGTACGAAAATTTTACATTCACGTGGCTTTGTGTGCAGTGGTAGTGAGTAGCACACGATGAAATTCAAAGTTCAATATCCGATCCGTATTGACACCGATCGGCAGGGGAAACAATGAGCAATCAATGTGTCTGCTTCCCTCAATGCTCATCAGTGACTGGTCATACAAACACAATGCCAAAATTATAAGGACACGCGAAATCCTTTAGTCTAGTTTTGTAAATTTGAACACTGCAACGGTCAGTTTTATATGACAACCACGGAGGCCAGGGAAAAGCAGAAAAAATGAAAATATTCAATAGCTGAAACAATGCAGAAATATTAATCATGAATATATTCTAATACAGATGAGACCAGTGGAAGATCACCTGACGCCTTTTTTCTCAAACGCGACCAAACCGCCTTAAATGTTGCTGAAAAACCTTGTGGAAACTGCAGTGGTACCGTTTCTCACCCTGTGTACTACGTGATTCTGATCAGAATAATGAAGTCATGGGTTTCAGCACTTTGATATACTCCCTTGGCCAACGGTCTTCAGAGGTTGCTCGTATGAAACGAGCCGAAATATGAATTGTACAAAATGGGTGACCGAGCCGTAATGATATGTAATAATAATATTGTGGCGCTTTATCGGTTGAAAAGATGTGCTCCCTATCATCACTTTTAAGATAAAAAACAAAAAGACACTTTCAAGTGTCTCTATATAGTTTTGCTGCATTTTGGTTATCGTCCACGGACATTAAATGACTCAAACCAGCTGCGATAAAAACATCTCGGGTATTAATTTATCGTTATTCAGTAAGTTTCCCATTTGACACATATTTCATGCCAGTGGTAATGTTAATCTAATCAATGCAGAGCAAACAGTACCTAGTTACCAAATTAAGTTTTCCTCTACCGGTGCGTTCAGTCTACGGCCCATTATGACCTCCCCTGAGTTCGATGTTGCATAAAACGAACCCACCAATCTCATATTCTTCTACTTCGGTAGTGGAATTTCTTGCGATGGTCGTTGCACAGCTCTTGTTGAAATTGGCAGTACACGGTTCGTTTTAAATGCTCTGCTGGTGCTTTCTCGCTTAATTTCGGTTAGGAAGTCTGAGTTTCACAGCAGATTGGAGGGTGGAGGGTGGGGAGAAGTGGTGTCTACGTAACGCTGAACAGTTGCTGTTGACACGTCCGTAATTACGGCAGCATATCGAAAACTAACACAACGAACTTCAGGAGCATTTTCCCATCCTCCGCATGTAACAAGATACCACTTTATGGTAGTATAGAAACTAGCTAAAATACCAAAAACAAACTCTTTTGATCCATCGGTATTAGATGTACTACTCGGTAAACTCACTACTTGCCGTAAATTGCAGCTGATCCTTTGATCAACATTGATGAATGATTATCGAATATTAGGAGAGACAACACACGGACCACAGATTCGCCATGTCCTATTTATGACTCAAGTGCTTTGATGATTTTATCGAAATTAGCTTTATTTTTTGTATCAGTAAAATTGCCGTGTTTGATCATACCTTAAGTTTTTATGCATCTTCTCATTCCTAAAATCGTTTGGGCGTACAAAACGAAATCACTACATTTTATTTTGACAAAATTAGATGAACTAGGCAGTCTGTCTCCATTATTTTGGCGCGCAATATGTGCGGGGGTTAAAGTGATAGAAGAAGAAGAAACATACATGGGTTTTGAGTTTACCAATATATACAAAGCTGCACATGTGCACTGGGAACTGTAAGCCGCAGATGATGGATCAAACTGTCTGGTTGTGGACAATGTGGAGTATAATCTATCAGGGATATTCACAAAAGTATTTCGTTGACATGTTTTTCCTGGTTAACATACCACAGAGGCTACGATAGGGTGTTTACAGCTGTGGGCGAAAAGAACAAACCATTTTTGAAATGGTCTCGCGTTGCGCAGAGGATTGTGAACAGACGTTTACCCTAACCCTCCATTTGGTTTTGCCAGCTGAGATACCGTATTCATGTGAGGTTTTGGGGTGTAACTCAATCGCCAGACTGAAAAGCAAACTGGTCATTGTTTCTTTGGTCCTTAGACAACAGACAAGCTGGCTGCGCTAATTTTCATGAGTATATTACACAAAGCGTCCGATTCCTCGTCAAAAATTTGATATATTCCAGTTCGGGTGGAATTTCACAGGTTGGGTAAACTATTGAATCCCAAACACTGGAGGTCTACGCATCTCAGAGGGGGAGAACTAATGCATTTTACAAAGTAGAACCTAAATTTTCATGCATTGCTGATTTCATTCTGTTTACTACAGTGTACTCTGCAGAAGGAAAGGGAATGACAACAAAGACGGGACAGTTGCCAAAGGAAAATCTACACCGCACTTCTTCCAGTGGAACGGGGTTGTTAGACCGACAGAGATCATGGGGTAGCTGCTCTCTTCTTTTCTTCGAACTCATCAACAAGGCGTATAATTTTATTTGCTTCCAGACCGGGAAGCGGAATTCTCGCTCTTGAGCTACACGGTCAAGGACTAACAATCAGAGCGCATGATAACGTTAAATAAACGAAAGGCGAAAAATTGCGGTTGGAGTTTCAACGGGGGCACAAGGACGGAAAAGACTTCCAGTGATTCCCGTCCGTGATCACACAATCTTCTCGCTAGTAAAATGTGTCAAAACAAAAATCGGGAGGGGGCATGAAGTTGACAGATTTCCAAATAATGTCATCCTCAAAGAAACAACGTCAAAACTACACTGTTGGTTGTGAATTGACACACAGGAGAATGTTTGGTTTGATAAAACGAATACAATGTCATTGCAGGTATGATGTGGATGCACCTTGGATAACCGTCAGTAAAATGCATTCCAAGCAAAAAGTTAACTCGGAATGGCTGGCTCTTGCATCTTGTATCAAGACTTAATTATGCAGTGTTGTACTGCTTAATAGTTATCCATAGAAAGCTAGACAGGCACGTGAACATTCGTGTTTGTGCTAAAACATTCTTTTTGTTTGGATACGGGAAAAATGCCAGAGCAGCACCCAGTTTTCTGATGTCTGTTGTACTTGTGCTGTGCACCACATAAGACCTAGACCTTCTATCCACTGACTGAACCCCCAGGGATTGGAACCACTGGTCTGATTAGTTAAACACCAGGAGCGCTTTGTTTCCTCTTCCTCTCTGATACCCTGAAAAGCCGACAAAATGGAGGAACCACAAAGTTTTAGTAGATTCCAGGGGGATTCTCTTTTTTATTCAACCATATGTGCTGAGAGGCAGCAAGTTTTGAGTTAGGTATGCACATGCCGGTCTGTTCAGTTATGAAAACAAACATCCCTAGGCAAAAGTATTCCGACCAATCATGATGTTAACTTTTAGTCTCCTAACTTAGCCTTCATTTGGTGTGTAAATAGCCCCACTATTAGTTCCAGTTGACATCAGCTTGGAAAGCTTTCCGAGAGTGCGTGAGGTAGCCGACCTTTTACAGAGAGCCAGTTGAACACGTACAGAGCTTGATCAGAAAAAATGAGCAATAAAGATGGAGCTAATGACAGAACCAGAGTACCGATTAGCAAAGCGGATTCTTTATGAGTGCAATTTTGAAACTTTCCACCGTTTGCTTTCGGTAAAATCTAATCTTCAACTGAATGTTTGAGAAATGAGGTTGGAAAGTTATCTAGAATTTCCCAGCTTTCATCTTTGTTGCTAGAACAAAGTAGAAGAATGCAAACAGAAAATGTCCTCTAAATCTGTTTAATCATTTTTGGTTATCATCAGCTACGCCAATCCATCGATCCAATTTAGGATCCCCACAGGTAGGACGAAAGTTTGAATAAAAGGTTGCTGAACACGTTGTTACAAATGCAGCCAAGAGGACGTGCATCTTTTAGTTTTTGTCCGTCCAAGTTGGACCATAAATAGACTGGATGCTTTTATACTGACATGAGTTACAGTATGAGAAGGTAACCAATGCACGTTGACTACAGGTAGAGAACATTTTAGAAACCAAAAATCACTCAGTTTAACTGCTTCTCGAGTGATGGGTTTTTTAATGCATCAGTCATATTTGTTTCTTTTTGCCAAAATCTTCTCGGGGCAAGTGATAAAACAGTTTCATGAAAATCGATTATCCCCTCTGGCCCCGCTTAGTGAACTGGCTGCAGTCATTCAAAGAGGCGTTAATTGTCATCAAGGTCAGGCCGATACGCGAGATAATATGTTTAGAATTAGTCGTAGTCAGTGGGAGTAACTGGCCTGTAGCTTCATTATCATCACGGAAGAGACCAAACCTGATTATTGAGGTTATCATGAGTTTTTATAAAGTTGTGCAGAATAATTATACAACAAAATGTTTGTTGTCCCACCAGGACTCTCTATCCCTTTTTATTGATTATGTGCCTACTGTGAAGTGGTAAATTTGAACATTGACAACGGTTTGTGGAACTGTTCCTTGAAAAGTAAACACCATACAGGACATGTTAAGAAAAGACTAACATCAAAGAATTGGTAGCCTTTGTGATCAGAAAAATCACAATCTAGCTTTGTCTTGCTTCAGTTGAGTCTGAAGTGCGTGAAACAGGTGGCGATATTTTCCCATCATCTATTCGGTTATTTATTTGTACCTCAATTACCTTGGTAGTTTGTAATAGCTCCTTGCGAGCGGGAACTACGAAGAATATTGTTGCTATTTATATCTGAAGTAGAAGAGTATATTTTAGCATGATTGTTATGTCTCTACACAAAGAAGCTACAATGTTTTATTAGAAAAAAGGCACGTGGTTTAAAAAAGGTCCGCGTATGAAGGCTCTTGATATAACCTGGTTTTTGGCTATGACATAATCATAAGAGTGCATTAATTAACCAAATCTGACGTTATTTGAAATATCTTCAATAGAGAAGCTTCTTTATATTCACCAAACTGAGTTCCTGCTGTCATGTTACACCGTCCTTTCTTCAGCTTGTATGACAAAATAACTTGAAAATTCCACTTATACAGTAAGAGAAGAATTCAGAACTGTTTGAACGATTTTCCATATGTAGCATTCTGCAATAAAAAGTTATTGAAAACCCATTATACAGCTGAGTTTCGTAACTGTGATTAATACGACTCTATCAAAACAAACAAATGGAAATGATTTACATTCGTTGAAAATATTCGGGTATTTTTTGCGGTACTCGTGTAAATGATCTTTTATGCATTGATGTCTGAAATTTTCCTTTCCGATATTGTTGGCATCCCATGACTTGCTTGCGTATTTAAACAATCGAAATGCTTACTTAATTGAGGTGGATGGGAGAGTTTACTACGGTAAATAACCACTGAAGGAATGTTCTTCTCAATGGTACAATCGTAGCTAAGCAAATAGCATCAGCCTGACCCATAGCAGATGCTAAATGTCACAACATCAATAGTATCTCACCTGCTTGCGTCTGATACATGCATATAACGCCTCTTCCCATAATATTACTGTTCGCTCTCAACCAGGTAACGAGTAAAACGCATGATAATAACCGTTGGTTAGCTTCATAAAGCGTACTCGGGAATTGCGCAAACTTATCAAGGTTGTTGGGATAATTAAAATAATTCTTTGTAATGAAACTACTATCCATGGTTTTTCCTTAAACGATGGTCGAGAAAAATCTACACTTGTGCCAATAAAATGATTATCTTGTTACTTTGGCGAATGTGGGCATATACCATGAATATAGAATAAACAATCCGGAAGAAAGCTGCGGTCATAGATAAGTGGTAAAACAGATACGGTACTAAATTCGAACAGACACTTTATGAGGTAATCGGCTGACTACCCACAAAACGTCAACGCTTCCGTCCACTCCCTTTATATCGAATCAGTTTCTATGAGGCTTGTATTGGGGATAAATATTCTGCAGGAATTGTAAAATGGTTTAATTCATTTATTCGACATTTACCATTGCTCAAATATTTTAAAATTGTCTGGAGAAATCAGTTAAACACTGAAAACAGGTATCCGCCCTGTTCATTAGGCAGTAGACAGAGCTCAATAAGACATTTTGAAAGATTTTCTCATATTAATGCCCTTAAAATGCATTTGAATATCGTCCTTTAACTTTATTGCATTTTATGGAAAAATGAACCACAGACAGATGAAAACTGTCTTTAGTTGTCAACAAGTTACGTGATGATAGTTAATGCAGTATCTTGCTTTAGCTTAGATGCCATAACTGACATGCAACTGAACATGCCATCAGTTGGTTTTGGCAAATCCCTGAGAACTCAGGGACAAACGGTTCTGCGTAGGCTACGTGTTCACTGCTAGTTGTTTTCGGAAAGTGTGATTTTTTTCTAAGATTTTGAATTCACTTTGCTTCAGCACAGGATGCGTGTGGACTAGGTGCTTTAAGTGACTTAAACCCGTTGAGGATGGAGATGTCTACATATACTCAATACTCCAAAATTCGTACTGTATCCTTCCTGATTCTGTGTCGTAACAGTGCCACATTCACGCATCAAAAGCGTTTCCATATTGTTCGCGCTCGAGCTCAGTGTGGTTTATGATGTTGCAAGGCCAAATAGATTAGGAGCCAATTTTTTTTCATGAACCCGCGAAAAAGAAATGCTCTTGAGTTTTCCATCAGCGCTTAACAAATAAGAAAGGAACAAACTTTCCGCTGCTGTTGATAACCTAGTACCTAATTTATCTGAACTGTTACCATCATCTTCTGATACAACAGTGTTCAATCCAACAGGTGTTCTGTGTATATTTGTGAGCAGAATAGACCCATGGACGTAGTCTCCATAAGAATCGAAATAATGAGAAGAAAAAGTTTACGGTGATTGCTTGAATTTGAATAAACTATTGAAAGACAATTTAATCCATAACTCAGGCTGAAAAGTTTGGTCACGGACTAAGCGAATGAAGAACATACGAGTGGGCAATCAAGGGCGCGGGTAAATTTGCGCTTGTCTGATGCCAATTTGGTGGTCGTTTCCATGACACTTTGGGCGTTGACTGTTGTGCGAGGACAATAGTCAACTTTGTTCGGGATGTGATCCTGTTCTGTAATAAAGTGACCAGCAAATTAATCCTGCAGAACTAGTTTCACGACTGCCGGAAGTAACTACCTTTTTAAAAAGAAAATAGAAGAAATGAAGCATCATTGAGAATCATGAAGAAATCACAAACCAGTTTTCCGTGGATAAGGTAAGTAGGGTAATTTCATGACCCACTTTGGTGAAGTCGAATAGTCCACTCCTGCCCACACCTTCACATTGCTTCGATCGATCGATCGATTTGTGACACTGGGAATCGTACTAGCGTTTTGTGGAGTGGCTTTTCAGCTTGGTACATTGTGCGCGAACCATATGTGCATTGACAATCATGATAATAGTTACAGTAATCCTTGGGAGTGCAGTGCAAACAATATCAGACTTTGATCTGTATTCATTCTCACTGTACCATGTGCAATCACTTTGATGCACTCTGGGTCGATTAGACAATGAACAAAAGTACCAGGCTGGTGGAAACACTGGCCACTTGCTGGACTGTGTCAAAACAACGCACCCCGTCGGTTTAGTACTGGAAACGAGGTTATCATCGAGTTCAAATCGGATGGGTGATTGGTCACCCGTGTGTCTGTGTGCTGGACAGTTGTGTGTGTGCATGTGTGCACACGGGTGTGCGTCACCCGGATGTGTTCACAGCACAGATCAAAACAGAATTAGATCATGTTGACATCAATTCAGATCCCTCCGTGTGATCTGATTGACAAGCGATATCTGACCGATGTACTTGTCATTGCATAGAATCCAGGCGTAAAACGGTATGCGATTGGATTGATGACGAAGTTCGAATCGGTATCAAATCAACAAACCAATTGGGTTCCTTAGAGCATCTCTCGGAATAAAGAATACCTGTTACCTGTTACAACAGGTATTACTTTATTGTAATCACAGATACCTATTTTCTTGTCTTATTTCAAGCAAAGTTATGGACACCAGGGCTGGTGTATCGCTGTTTACCGTTGGAGTTCCAACAGGGCTCCAAAACGTAAGCCTCTCTGACTAGTTCCAACAAAGGCGAAACAGTCTTTTGAGGCTCCTTACATGAGTAGTGCAAAATGAGTTGATAACTCTAAGTTCCTCCAGTATATAATTTGTTGAATACAAATACAGATTATCTGCTGATGGACTGGAATGATACTAATCACTATGACTATCTATCACTTACACACTTCCCACAGCTAATTTTTCGGTTTGATTCGTATTTCATTAGTCAAATTGGTAGCAAAACCTGGCTATACAAAATCGGATGTGGACAATCAAAAGACATATTCTTTAGGTACGCAAGAAGTCGCGCGAGGTGTTTCTTTTTCTATTTTTGGAGGGGAGGGACTGTAAAGTGTGACACAATTTTTGGCAAGATAAACGATGGAGAGCAGAAGGAGCGGGTCTGCGAGAATAAGGTTTTGAAACAGCCAAGTATTCCGCAGAAGTTATGACCCAAAGAATTGTGTCAGTCAAAGAAAATGTGATGTGAGGTTCAGCAAGATTAACCCCGTAAAACATGGAATAAAATTGCTGAAACTCATCGTACAGGTTTGAAGTAGTTTTTAAAAGGGCATATGAATGCAATTGAAAAACCACAAACAGATTGCAGGAAAATTAGAGCCATAAAACTAGCTATTACCTGATGATCTGCGCCGAACTAACTCGGCCTTCAAACCCGAAAAAATGATCGACTTGATTTACAGGGTTCCCAGTGTGTTTGATCAGGAGAATATTGTTGTGATGAGCGACCACTGAATACCGCCTAAGATAAACTCGTGCATTCACATTTAGGAGAACAAATAAATGTGTGCGACTGAATATTTGGACCAGGAGTTGTGGTTGGTCCAGTCCGTTTGCGATTTTTCATTAGGAATCAATGTACACACTAAAGCAAACTTCATCTAATCATAAACAGAAAAAGAGATCTTTAGAATTCCACTACCAGCGGCTATGTGCGTAAATATGTTTGATTGAAAATTTCCATCACATAATTGCTTTGATGGCCATCAGCTTAATTTGCGTAGTTACGCTTCAGTGACTGCAATAATTTAACTGCAACCTATTTTGTCCAAATGTTGTCGCATTATTCAAACATTTTCCTCTGCTGTTTCAGATGTCCACCGGAATACATGGGTGACCACTGTGAATTTTATGTCGGTGAGTAAAGCAAACGTCTGTATCATTATTTATTTTTTAAAAATTTTATCTTGCATGAAAAATAACTGTCTTCAGATGATCTTGAAGATAATAATTCAATCTGAGATTGAAGTGATTGAGTGTTTTGATAACTGGAAAAAGTGCAATCCTTTTTGTTACAAGGTTTTGTCGATGCAGAGAACAAAGATTTCCAATCAAGTGCCTCTGGTTTAATCCAGTTTATTTACTCAGAAGTCTAGAACCTCGCATACATCTATGAAAGTCCACGAAAGGAATAGAATAATTGGTTCGTTCCATGAAGTGGCAAAATCAGCTGTTTTCTGAAAAGTAATTTTAAGAGGTACCCGTCGGAAGTCCATCTGTGTAACTATACAAGATATTTGGCAGCATAAACCATCCCTCTGAAATGTTTCATACAATGAGTCATTTAAAGTTAGGTATTGTAGGAAAATTTATTATTTTCTCAAAAACTTTGTCCCAGTTCAATTTTATAATCAAATGTAAATTGCATTGAATCGATTGTTTGTACCAAATGCTATTCATTGAATCGGTGAAAAATTCATTTCGAGCACGTATAAAACAATGAGAATACTTTCAGAGAGCGGCTAATAGTGGTAATAAAAATCAATTTTGTCTCAGACTTGAACGTAGTTTGAGAACTGTGTTTATAAACCTAGGGAAGGTCGTGAGTTACAAACCTATATTTTCCTGGTATTTATCGAATAAAATGTATTGATTTATGATTAGTAACTTCGGTAAGTCGTTACAGAAACATCTAGATAGAACTGTCATCACGTGTGCGTGTACATGTGTATATATGTAGGTGAGTCCGAAATCCACATGTTGATTCGAGCAATCGTCCAAGGTGCACAGACTGCGAAGTGGCAAGCGTATCTCATGATGGTTTTTCACTTGCCAGCCGGACAGTTCTGATTCAGTGGACTACTTCCCATCAATTCGTAACGAGAATATATGAGCTATCTTCTCATGTTAACCTGGCGCATCTCCCCCTACACCGCTTTCAGGCTTTTACAGTGCCACGATCGGTCTTGTGATTGGACTTTTCCTCGNTTTTATTCATCATCTTCATCGGAATCCTAATCTGGTATTGCTGGTAAGTTCTCGTGGGGTGTATATACATACAGAAACCCCCGTTTTGTGGCATTCTCAAGTATTCAGGGTGACGACTCAGCACAGGGTGTACACAGACACGTCACAATCGTCGTAATATTGATTGACTTTGCACACGGTAAATCATGTGAGTTATGGGCGGATTAGGAATTTTCGTGTATACACACATGAGTGCGTCTTCTGTGTGTCTGTATGCGCACGGGCACGCTTCTCGAGTGTGTATTCACCTGGGCTGTAGTTCATTCATCCCCGAAATCGATCACATCTGCTATGGGGCTGCTGGACAGCTGTCAGACGTGTGTGTGTGTGTGTGCTGAGTGCGTACAGTGTATGTTATTAAATAAACCATGAATATGCGTCCCTTTCACAGAAATACTTAGGCTGCATTTGGTAAAACAGGCGCTACCGTTTAATAGTACTGTAGCACGAGAAACAACACTTGACCCCCAGTAAAAAGTATGGTGTAAACCAGATGCACTGAATGCAGTAGCAGTCTACCAGGTCGTTATCATGCACTTTGCGAAATACATATAGTTGACATCAAACCAAAAGTATATACCAAAAGTATTCACTTATATACTTAGTTGATTCTGATATCAGGTTATCAGATTGCGTGATAGAGAACGTACAGACCATTGGATTGTTCACGAGTTGCTTTGATTTCGAATAAATGAGGAACCCGAACGTGTTATCTTACACGAGAAGTGTGCATTCTCAAAAGAGGACTATTTTGTTCATGTTGAACTATAACAATTTGACACGATGTATTCACCGAACGAGTTCTAAAATGTTCATCTGATATGGAGCGAAATGTTAATCCCGGCTGGTCTCACTTTTCACACTTTCCCAATCTCTGAAGAGCAAGTTGTGGAGGCATTAGATGAATTGGAGTCCCGTATCAACATGCTAACAACCAAAGAACGCCAAACTATGGGGGTATAAGAATGGAACGCACCTTTGTTGAAATTGTTGAAATTACAACAATTCCAATGCAGTTCTCAGTGAACTATAGTCAGGCAACATAACGTGAGGTACTGGGATAGGGGTAACCTTTACAGTTGGATCGGTTTTCATGGAATCAATATTATTCGTTAAAATGATATTGTGCTCGTGTATTCGGAACGTGGTCTACCCGAATGATCGAGATGAATCTTCTATCGTTCGATAACGATTCAAAGAATGATGATTTTAGTCATTCGACCCGATCTAAATATCACAGACGTATATAGAAAGTTCCCAATAAAGCAGGTTCTATAAAAAGAGCATCAAGTGCGCTATTCACGGAACAGAATATTTGGATATATTATATACCAAATTACTGGGAAAACGTATTATTTTATTATATTTTTCTATCGGACTTTGTGGGTTGATTGAAAGAAACAATAGTTTGAAACTGTGGTCTGATCGATACAGCCTGAATAGCAGTTTTGTGATAAAATTCTCGAAGCGACAAACTCTGGGATTCTGGAAACAGAAAAGGAGAGATACCAAAAATATCATCTTTAAATTCAGACCAAATGTATTTTCGTCGTAGATGTTCGGGTGAGATCGCTAAAAATGAAATTTGATGGAATGCCATTTGATAGCTCCTCAGGCAGTAAGTTCAAACCGGTCAATTTTTGGAATACTAATTAAGGATGCCTCTCTCTCCCCGGGCTCATAGTGGTACACACACGCATCACATGCAAATCAGTGATCGAACAGGATTACGTTGCTGCGTTTGCATGATGGATACCGATTTAGTGTTGGCGCTCCAGTAAACGTCGTTCGGGGGATCAACCAGACCAGTTAGGCAAATATAGAACTCAAACAGCTTGGACCAAATCAACTGGTACCTCATATCACGAAGAAAATCCGTATCCAAGTGAAATAAAGGAAGAAAACCTCTAGCCACGATTGCCCAACCGATGGCAAATGTACTTTTGTGGAGCTGCGTGAAGCAGTGGAAAACGCACGTATCACGTGACATTTTACACAAAGAATTGTATGTATCACTGTTTTTTACTCCACCGCAAGAACCTATGGGACCAGAAAAGCATGAGCTTGTAAGTTATTCCCATAATAAATCTTTGAATCTTTGAATCTTCGATTACAGTTAGGTACAAGGAGAAATGCATGATACTTCTCCTTCGAGACCATTTTGACTGACCGATTACGAAAAAAAATCTACTCATTTTGTTGAGCAAATAAAGTGAATGCTCTTGGAATAATCGTCCCTTATTAGACAGACTATATGAAAGCAAAATGTGCTGTTGTACTTATTGATTCCGGGAGCTAGCAGATTGGAGCAGAATCATTTATACCTTTTGTTGTCCGAATATCACTTCAAGTTGGCTGCGCATCATTTCGAGCTGTCAGATTATCATTTCAAGTTGTCTGAGCAGCATCTCAAGATGTTTGAGGGTCATTTCAAGCTGTCTCCTTGACGTCGTCGGCGCTGACAAGCCTCCCAGCGATGTCTGGATGACTACCATGCAGCACAAATTTCTCTACCTACCGCTGAAGTGCTGGGAAGCGATTGTGAGACCTGCCTCGGTCACACACTCCCCAATTCCCATGACACATATATTGGTTGTTTATCTTGCTAGTAGGCGTACCAGTCTGTGTGTGTGTTCGTCCCCCTCCGCTGATACCAATGAATCATGTGTGATCAACGCTTGAGCCATTACTAACCTCCGTAGCATTATGCTGCAATAGAATTCATAAGCTAAGCCTCAAGCGGTTGCACTGGGACACCAGTCGATCATGCTGGATCGATATGCTCATCAGTGTTGATCAGATTCACATCCAGTTTGTTCGACACCTTCAGGTTATATTCCATCTCTGTGATACCACAACAGAAGCACCTTCAAGTACTGAGCAATCAAAATGACCATTTTGGCTATATATCCGGAACGGAATGAAATGTTTCTGTCAAACTAACTGCAATAGAAATAAAGTAACAAGGGCTGTTGAAATATGCCGTAAATTTTATAATAGTTACTGTATTTTATAAACAAATATAAGTTCAAAAATTAGGATGTTTTCAAAAATGCACTTTTTTGAGTATGGATTATGAATTTGATAATCTTTATTGCTGAAATAATATATTCTTACTTAAACACTTCTTCCACACAGAGTAAACTGGGTGAATTAAGATTAACGCGTAACATTCACAAGTAGTATATGCCAAATGGCTTCGAACGACCGTATTGTCATTGTCCCATTCCTCGATTCAGTTTCACTGTGGGGAAACCACTGCAGCTGTCCTTAAAATAGTGATTGCCGAAGCCACCACCAATCAGAAATTGTGCAGGTGTTGGATAACTTAGTAAGTATTAGGATAACGGAATACCATTTTTATAAAATTTAGATCAGTGGTAGACAAAGTGCAATTGTCAAAACATAACTGCAGCTGTAAGACCCACTAAAACTCACGTTGAATATCCTACCTATGCTTTTTCAGGTGAGAACGTGGTTATTCAAGTTAGGGTGGTTAAATGTGTCAGGAAGGGATAAATTATAAATGAGGGTAACGGACAAATGGAGGTATAGTGTGGTGTTGAATGGCATCCAAAAATCAGGTAGAGCAAGAGGATCATGAAGAAGGAAATGATAAACGGTGTAGAATGATTTAAGCTGACTTTATCTAAAACTCTGGGACAGTCATTGTGGTAATCACATCTTCCAACAAGACCTAAGGAACTCCATCATGATTATTTTAAACCCGAGCCTTATGAGCTCAAAACGGAGCTCCCGAGGAGAGCAACCTAGTTGGCCAAAACAACGGAGTTAGTTTTGGTTCCGGTTAAAGTACAGAGGTACGGTTGACTGAAGTCCTTGCACACCAAGAAAAAACGCAGCCTCTAGTAGTGTACACAATCTATAAATTCATAAATCATTGGTTTTTTAACTCTCAGCTGCTTCATCTCTCATCAGGCATAGGGAGGAAGGGTTAAATGAACACCATATATAAAAGGAAATAGAACAAACGCCTGGAAGAACCCCTGTCTTTTTTCTTGTTTCACAAGGTCAAAGGCCTTCCGGATCATTAGAAGCGCTGCCACATTCCTGGTACACACGTACGGCCACTTTTCCTGACCCTTAAGTCTTTGGAAGACGTAGGTCATGAGTTTAATTTTTTGCAAGAGTGAGGGTTCTCAACTTCGTGAGGTAATATTTGATAGCTGGATTCTGTGAAACATTCATCGTTACCCAGCACATCTAGCTATTCATGATCTGTGGCCACAAGTTGGAGCTTTATTAATCTTTTCTCTGGCGGCATGCATGCTTATCTCAGACATCAACATGAGTTCGCAAATCTTCTCTTCTTTACGCTCTAACTTTTTATCGCATACCACTCGGTTGAATTTGAATCCTTTGCATCTACTCAAGTTTGGTCACGTCTTCGAGGTACCATGTGGTGCTCGGATGAACTTGCTTCCCCTTTTTCAAATCCGTGGGCCTGGGTAATATCATGTCAGGGGCATATATTGCTTCCTCCTTCGGGATTGAGTATGAATGACTAGAACCTCGGCAAGTTTAAATAACTTTGGGTTTGTGCAGTAAATGATACGAAATACTTGGAGCGGAGCGACACAATGTTTCTGTTCAAATACATGTTGCTTAACCGAAGATTTGAGTGTTTTCAGTTTCTCAAGAGTCATTTGACCGTAACCAGTCACTTATACATTACAGAGACATCTTCAATCACACATGAGCCATTTAACTCATTCATCAGCGAAAAGGACTTATCTGGACTCTCGTTGTCTAAAAGGTACTTTTTATCATTCGTTGATGCTCTGTGTTATGAAAGTTTCTGGTGCAAAACTCATAGCATTAGGGCAACCAATGATACACACCTCAATTTATTATTTAGTTTACCATCGTCCTCTGCCAATGGAGGCATTCTCAGCTTCCCAATCTGTCTTTAACTCTGGGGGATTGGTAATCACAATGAATCCATTATTTCAATGACGTAATAAAATGATGCGCGGTGGTCTTTAGTACAATAAAAATACTACAAAAACTACAAAACCTTCATAAAGATGACAAGGCAGCCTCAATTAGTGTCAAAACAGACGTACAAACGGAAATACATTGAGCTGTTCAACTATTCAAAATCTAGTACTGCAATATATCATAGTGGTGGTTCTGTACCACAACAACTTGTCAACAGCAGGTTACCCAATAAACTGAATAATTAAAACATCCTTCTCATGAAGTTCACTGGAGAGCAGACAAAAATGATAGTAGAATTAAACTCAAAATGCTCACAATGTCTCATTTTGGAATTGAGGGGGTTGATCTATTTTTAACAAGAGATTACATGTGAGAGAAAACCCGGTTTACCTCAAATCGAAAGGCCTCTGTACCTGTATATTTAGGTATCTTCTAGACGAATGCGAAACGAGATAGTGTGAACTTGGAAATCAGTGAGTACAAATAGTGATGAAAAAACATAAAATGAAACTGCAACAAGTAAGTAAGTCAAGTTACATAATTTTATTGCTTTAGTGACAAAAGATTATCACATCGTATTTGTAATAACCTAAATTTGTCTTTGAAAAAATGATTTATCAAAATCTTGCTTTAGGTTTGATGACGGCGTAAAACTAGATCGTTCAACGAATAACACTCCAGAAGTGTTTTACCAAACATTACATTATTAGGCGATGTTCACCACCACTCCGAATGACATCTGTTCAAATCCAGCCACCGCGGATCACATCACTAGCCCGTTTTATTTTATTACCTCAAAGTATTTTGGTTGACTACTTGGCCCTTTACAAGGTTGGACATTCAAAAATAAATTTAAAAGGTTCATTTCTACTCCCTTATCGAATGATATGCAAGTATTCCCCCGTGGATTAGTGTGCTGCGAGATTGATTGCACAAATAAGATACACATCCAAAGTCCGTATGAAACCATCGATTTCGGGGTGCTTTAAACTTGAAGGGAATTGAGAATACAATTCGCTTTAGGTGGTCCGGGACCAAAACTATGCCTGCTCTGGTTAAACACGTCCAATCCATTCAAGTAGTGGACACTCATAGTGGAAATCTATGATATTTTTATCGACCATTTTTTTCTTGTCTGCAGTATTATTGAGTTTGATTGAGGTTGTTCGGTTCTATCTCATTGGAGCTGTGCAGTTTACGAAATCAATTCTCACGATCCCGGTTTGCTCCGCGGGTCTTTGGGGTTCATCCATGCTACTGTTCTTCAGATGAACGCATGTAATATGAAGCAACGTAATCAGTGACATGATTAGTGCTAGTAAAAATGCATCAGCCTTCTTTTACCCATAAAACAGAGGAAATAAAGAAATACATTTGTCCAGTAAATACTTCACATGGTTCACATAGTTTTTTAAAAACAAATTTTGACCTGACATCTCTCAGCATTCTAATGAAGAAAAACAAAGCCCTCTCTCACAAACTCATGCTTCAAGCTTCGTAAATACCAAATTGCTTCAATGATTACATTAAATCATAAGAGATAGCAGTTAGATCTAAGCTGAAGGACAGGAAGAGACAGCTGCATGCGAGCTCCACCAACTGACCGCATAACAGTTAGGGCCGTGATGATAAAATTCCTTCTCCATTGGCAGGCTGTTTGTGTGCATGAAAATCACCCTCATACATGTATCAAATCCATTCGTGCTTTTAAAATCAACCAGAAGTGATAGGATCAATCATATACATTCTTTAGCTGACTGAAGCACAGCGATATGTAATACAGAAGTGCAGTTGAGTATGGGTTGACGGTTTTGGTGTACGCATCAAAGAAAGTGCAGAGTAAGAAGCTGTGAATCACGATTTCGAAATTTCAATCTGAGTGAGTGTCTAGCATGAGCCCATCACTCACATCGAAGATTGATTCTTGCGTCTCACAGATTGGTTTTATGTGTTCACATCATTGATGGTATTCAAGAAGACCGTAAAGTACTTCCGAAGTTAGCAATAATTTGACGCTATCGCATCTGCTGGTTCTGTCTAACAAAAATAAATTTTGTAATCTCTGAGAATCACTTATGAGATGCCACTTACAAACAAACAAAATAAAAACGAAAAGCGTTTTAAGTTAGGCTGGAAAATTACGATCTACAATCGATTGTGTTTGTGTTTTATAGGAGTAACTAAACTCGCTCATCTTAGTGCTAATTTACAGAGGGTCTGATTCCACAAGGAATATATCGAATAAAAATTCATAAATAGAAAATTCATTTTATACAATGAAATATGTCAGGTTTTTTTAAATTTTTTATACATTGTGTCAGTTAGGTCTGAAAGATGTGACGAAACTCGGCAAGTAGGGTGAGATAACCAAGGATTGGTAATAAAAAATTGTTTGAAAGCTGACAGAATANCTAGAGGATTGGGACTAGAATTGTTCAATAACGTGTCATCGGTATACCAATATGAGTACCAGTCTGGTACACGAGATATCAGTTGAGTTTGAGAGCTCAGTTCCGGGTGCTTGGGTGTGACATTGTTCCTACTGTACAGCACTTTTTGGTTCCCCCTCCGCTAAGGCGTTCGCTAGGGTGCGGCGAGCATATGGACCGGTCGGAACGGAGCCGGTGAATGGAATGTGACTGATTCAATCTTTTGTTCCCACTGCTGCCCCACAAGGTCCGGTACTGCAAGAGCATGATTTCCGGCCTGTTTTGGGGTTATCGGACATCATTTCTGACAGTCATCGAAAACCACGACGTCCACGAGAACATCCGGCACGATAGTTGCTATGGATTTTGTTTTTAGGTGCGGTGTATCATCGTACTACCCCTGGGCCGAAGTCCGTCTTTATATAAGTGGTATTGTGTTTTCATGTAGAACAATTGCGTATAAGTTTCTGTACTACCATAGCAACACATCACAGAGTGTGAACATATGTCTATGGGAAAGAAAAAGAATGTGTTAAGGAATTAAAAAACTAAAAACTACCGTACATATGATCTGGAATTAGGACAGTTTTCTCGAAAAATCAAGTTGTCAAATACAATCAAATCGCGTTGTATGTGTGAACACATCTGAGTATTCTTAAGGACTAACTGAACAACAGAGCGAAGTTCAAAATGTAATGGGGTTGCTTTTGGAAGAACCTAGTACTCTTTTCGGCAATTCTGAAATCATCGTGCATAAAGGTTCTTGTCTGACATTTGGTATCTGGGGATACATTACGTTTTTATTTCTTTCAGCGTTGAGTGTGAACGTAATTAATTAAAAAAATATTGTGAATAATAACGATAACCGCAGCCTTCTCGATCTCTTTACACTTTCCTACCCACCACTTCTCGCGGTCACTCCTCAGGCTCTTGATGGGCTGGCGTTTAAGGGATTTGCTAGCGGGCTCGTATTATGCATCAAGAGGAATGAATTTGCGAACGTTCATCAGGGCAGTTGGAGTCGAGGAGATCAACCGTTTTTGACTTGATCGTGCGCCAGAAATCGCTGCTGTTTTGATTGACATTTGGATCTATTCCTTAATTACCGTCCAGTGTTTACTGAGTCCGCCGGCTGATGATTGAGCTGAGAGTCGATCAGAGAGTTCCGCTTGAAGGCCGATTTGCAATTCCGGTGGCTGTTCTATGTTGTTTACCAGACGTAGGGAGAATCTGACTCGTAACACAACATGGGCCGTGTCCACGATGAGGATTTATTTTGGAAACCCTTACTTGTGGAATTCATCCTTCATTTCGGGCGAACTGCAATCGATTATTACATACACCGACACAAAGAGTAAGCACAGACACGTTGTTCTGTAGCTGTCGATCCGTACTGAAACATCGCAAA
>UZAN01040750.1:24422-35982 GCA_900618425.1 Echinostoma caproni | reverse complement strand
AGGAGAGTGAAGTGTGAGGATGTGGTTGGATCTGGAGATCGCAAGTTGATCACTGAAGTGGGGTTTTGTTCGCGTATTTCGAAGACACAGAACACATGCAATTGAAAGTTTCAAGGGTTCTAGCCAAGGCAGCTGGTTGACCGATCTGATAGTGTGTGCGCACATTAAATGCGGTTAAGTGAGAAGGAGATTTTGGTTGTCAAAATCTGTTGGATTGTGGTTGGTTGCCCTTACTAGTTGAGCGCTGAGTGATATCCAGGGTGATGCAAACAGGAGGCATCTCGTACGCTTTTGGAATGAGAGGAAGAGCCGGGCACATGAACAATAGGGTTTTCTAAGTGGATACATAAAACTTTGGGGCACGACACAACTCGTGGTAACCCAAACCAAAGAAGGGGTTTTTCTTTGCGAACCCTAACAGGAGCTTTCGACTCAAAATTCCGACCCTGAAGACAATGAGGAGTCTGACCGAAGCACCATTGCAGAAGCTTATAGACACTTATCAAGTAATGTCGTTGGGTTTCGATTCAGTGTGTTGTTCGCTGGTGCGTTGATGCTGGATTCCACGTATAATTCGTTTTACTGAGTGAATAGTATTGAGGTGTAAAGCAGTTTTCCGATTTTTCCTCAGGTTGGTCATTAGGTTGAATATCAAGGATAACACCCCTGTATGTTCGTCATAACAACCGTTATTTATTATACACATTTACACGTACTGAAAATGATCGCTAGAAGCCCCTCACGGTTTTGGAGCTCTTGCTGGAAATGATTAGATACCCACCGAATCTGTGGTATGTATTGTGTTGAATCCTCTGAGTTGATTTGCCTATGAATAGTGTATTTAAAATTCTTTTCTGATCTTCAGTGTACGATGACCACCAGGGAGGAATTCTTGGAGCGGATCATCACAGCAGAAGTTTATCTTGTTTAATCAGCGAACATGCACTGCTGTTGATAAATACGAGATACATAACTATCTCCATAAGCCAGAAATTCTCGGTGTCCTCAGTTTCCGCCCTCTTCTGAATGATTTCGGTCGTATTTACTCTCTTCGGCCCTGCAGGGAGTAGCCTCTCATCAAAAGCATTATCATGTCATCGACGTTTGTTGAAAATTGCGTTCTCATGACCCTATCATTCTCATTAACTGAAAGCCTTAGGTTTGTGCACACGGGCGCTGTGCAACGGAGCATTGGATGGCGCTGAATGTATTGCATGAAGCTGAGAAAGATATTGACAATCAGTTTGACGAATGACCAAACGAATGCTACTCAATTTCAGAGAGCTCGAGTGACGCATATTTCTGACGAAAGAATGTTAACAAGTTGTGCTATTTGCTGATTCATGTTTGCGCTGCGAGCACAGTTTGCAAAATTTTCACTTCTCTTTCAGTTTCGCATGCCAACAATCTATCGACAGCATGCGTTAACATTGCATTTCATTACGCACAAAATCAGCGTCATCTCACCACTTTAGGTGTTTTAAAGGTGTTACATTTAATGGGTTTAGCTTGCTTTAGCTCCGGTTTCTGTCTGTCTGTCTGTCTATCTGTCTGTCTGTCTGTCTGTCCGTCTGTCAGTCTGTCGGTCTGTCAGTCGTAAGTCTATTTGCCTCCACGTGTATTTGTGTTCAAAGCATTTGCTCCAGATGTCGGACGGAGTGCATCCCGTCGATTACTACAGCGCATAACTGTACAAATCTATGATGTGGGCTGCGCTCCGTAGACGTGTTCTGTACGTATCACGTGGCCTCTGGAAAGTTTGAAAAGAGTAATTATGAATCCCACCCGGTTTTCAGGGATGATTGAGAGCAAGTGAATGAGAAGATTGACCGAATGAATTGATGAACTGATTGCTACAAACCCGTTGCTGGGATCGGGCTTTCGGGATTTATGAACGTTTTATCTGCATTATCGTGGACTCGTCTGTGAATGCTATAATTACAAGTGATAATTATATTTGCGTACGTGTATCTGTTTGTAACTTATGTAGTTTACTCAGAGGTGTGCATTGGAGAATCGTCTTGTGATATTGTACCGTTCATTTGATTCAGCACAGAAATAGAAATTGTACTCACTTCCGGTATCAAGTTATGTACACACCAATCGGTAATGTTATTTGACAGACTGATAGAGCGGCTGCGTGGGTGTCACTAATGCAATATAGAGGCATCCCAAAAAGCGAAAGTTCCTGTAACATAGAGTTGTGATATAATGCGCATGGTCTCGTAATTGGTTAACTACACAAAGTAATAGTACTGACCACTTTATATATAACAAGTAACGGGAATAATCGCACTGTGTTTCAAAAAGGACTCAGATGGAAAATGACTCATTGGAATTTAGTCCTCATGTAATAGGGAAAATGTGCATCCGATCGTCGATCGATTTCGTAAATGACATTCCATGAGGACGCAGTTCCTTGCGTGATGAGGAATTGCTCAATAATTCAAAGAACTGAACTGTCTAATTACTGGTTAAAAATAGCGATCAGAATGTAAAAGACAAAACATGTTTATGCTGTTAGAGATCATTTAAACCCATTAGTACTTTCTAAGTGGCCAATATGTGAAGCTTGCATTGTGCCGTTCCGCCAGCCGCTGTATTTTGCTTATCAGAAAAGACGCGTCGGAACACAAACAAGCGCATACATATACCATCAGACCATCAGGTTTGAGGCGACAGCTGGTTTGTGCGCGCTGATGGTGGTGCAAGTTCATCTGTGCGAACAGCTGGTTTGGGCTTTTTCAAATCGAGTGCGGTTTTCATGCCAAAACCCGCGTGAATGTAACATATACCAAATGCTGGAAAAGGGCACGTGTGTTGATTAGTATTATACCCCACGGGAAGTAGAAGCAGGCGTATTGGAAAGGAAGCATTTCCAAAATCACAGTGCCGTTTTTATAGATCACTCGGAAAAGTATAATATCTACCACATTGAATCGACAGTCGGATGTTTCATTTGAACATGGCGACATGTCGACCATATATTTCAAGCTCAATAGTCGTAAATGTAGTGGGATTAGTTTGAGTTGTGGAATACGGAAAACCTAAATAACAGCTACTATTATTTACTTTCTACCATAGTAATAATATATTAGCTTTCTTCAAACTGATAAGAATCGTTGAAATATGATATCCTGCAATACTGACGAATAAGTAGTTATTAATATGCTATTGCATGCTATTGCGATGAACAAAGTGTGATGCAAAGGCAAAATGAAAAGAATGGCCTGATCAGCTGCCCGGTGGCCCAGTGGATGGTACGCTTGCTTTCTGCCTGTGTGGTCCCGGGTTCGATCCCCAGTTGGGTCGATGGATTCGGACACTGATGATAAGACCTAACCCGGTTGAACCAGGTGTCCAATGCTTCCCAGCTTTTCAGTACACGCTTTATTTGCTTTGTGCACGAAGAAAAGCACCGCAATTGAATCGAATTCTGCCGCAGTTTCATATAAAATAATTATTCGGTAACTATTTTTGGACAGTAAAATACGTACTTCAAGTGATTAGACCAGTAAATTGAGGGCACAGCTTCGATCCCGCTGATAGGTTCTCAATTCAGAAAATCCCGATGCATGATACAAGCGTCACACAAATGACTGATACGCGTCGATCATAGACGCTTAAGAAAATAACTTGGATTAGGACCGCTTCAGAGATTTTTACCGCATGCAGTGGTTAAATATTTCCATAAATTGATTATGTTGTTGTAGTACAATACCGGGGTAATCACTTCTCGGTTCGGTTCCGGAACATCTACCAGGAGTGGTGAGTGGACACTATGTTATCCAACTCTCAGAAAGCCCCAATTGTTCCAAGGGGTATGATGTGGTTCTTCTACCTTAGAGAATTCTCTCTCAGAGTGCGTTTTACAAAGCAGATACATGGAAAGCCCAAATTACGGTTTCCTCTGAGGGAAAGTGTTCTCACTGTAACAAAAATAGGGAAGCCAATGTTTGGGAGATGCAACTGGTTTGATGGAACACGGACAGGTAGCTGAGCTAGATGATTTAGAAACCCGGGCTACAACCGGCCCACAAAAATGCATGTGAATCGGGTGTAACAGGTGATAGTCACGATGGTCACCACTTCTGGTGGGATAGCGTTTAGTGCGAATCATGTAAAGGCAGACTGTGTAGTCAAGTCTTACAAGCCATCCGATCAACTGCCAACCTTCTCCCACTGCAATATCACCTTGCGGAACAGGCTTAACCAGTCAATAGTGCAGTTTGTAGATCTCCATGAAAGAAGTCCCCCCTTTCTGCTTGAATATACCGGAACATCATGTGCTGAGTTCATTGCCATTTCTTTGCTTGCACACTGTTTGAATCCACAGAAATATGAAATACGTACATAATTTATTGTGGTACTTAAGTGTAGCAAGCTAATTAGATCCATGCAGAATGTCCCAAATGGGTAATCGTTCGAGCTGAAGTTTGACTGTTACTTTATTATTATTTTATTATATATCGTTCATGGATCCTTACACAAGTACCATGATTTTGGAGCTTCCCAACAATGAGTGGTATGCATAAAATGTGTGATTAATTCGTCGTTTATAAACACTTGCAAAATGTATCCCTCTTTGAATGCACTGTCGTTGTGTTCGCGACTAGGTAATAGTTTAATAGCAACTGTCAGGTGCCATGATATTGATCAGATTTGGGATTAAACGCATTCTAGTTTATGAGAAAACACAAAGTAGCGAACAAGCTCGTTTGCGATGATTCTTCTACAGGCTAATACATCACAATTTATATCAAACTTTTTGGCAGGGGGAGAGATCAAGACAAGTTGGAAAGAGATAATTACCATTCCAGTTACATGACCGGATGTCACTCACACTTTGGTCCTCACACATGCGCACTTGTTCGGGTCATTAGGGGTGGGCGAGGGAATGGTTATGTCGTTTGTGGTGTTGTCAGATTCCGTCGCTGAATTCAAAATCAAATTCGACTAGTGTGTATTTATTCTAAATAAAGTTTTATTTTTATGTAACTGATTGGCTATTTTTTTAAATTCGATGAATTACCGGAAAATCAAAATACTACTCTGGAGAGAATCTTAATTACACCACTATGTTTGTTTGTTTGAATAACGTTCTTTAATGTTATGGTACACCGCAACGGAACTGTTCATCATGGGGTATGCGTTAGATGTACAAAGGCTTGCCGACAAGGTGATCATAAAACCAGGAAATCTGACTACCTATAAAACTAGAAGTACATGGCGTCAGAAACGTTGATGTGCCCGTTTTCGGTCAACACTAAAATTGTATGTAGATCTTTTTATCACTCCAAAGGTCAGGGGTATGAACAGGTATAGTAAACACATAGATCACATGTAGTTAGTAGCATGACCTTAAAATTTCAGATACGTGAACCGCAGAAATGTGTGCGTTGGATCTGTGGCAAGTTTTCGGGTGAAGTAGCCTGATGTCAGTGCACAAGGCTGAGCGATTGATCCGACTGGGCTTACATTATTGGTCACTCTAGCTCCAGTCAGTATGACTGCGGTTGTTGAAAGTCAAATGAATAGACCCTCGCTCCACTCACAATGGAATCCATCTGCTTGTTTCGAGGTAATTTAACCTCTTCTGTATTTTATGTGTTTGATCATGATGACTGACGTATGTAGTCAGACAGTTTCAATCTATATGTAGGGATCAAATGCGAACAAGCTCAATCGATCACAGTGATCAGCTAATAACCCGGTATGTGCGTCTTGTGAATAGAAAAAATCAAAACACCTGTGTGGCGCTATTCGGGAGCTTCGTTGAAAAACAGACAATCGGATGTTGGACTCAGCAGATAAATTTTACGATAGCATGAAACGGGCTAGATCAAATCATGGTGTCTCTATTATGCGACGGTGGATATCAAAACATAATTCTGAATGTGCGTACTGGCCCAATTTGTAGATGTGTACTTGTCCGCGTGCGCGCGTATGTGTGTGCATGCGTTTAGGATAGGGCACTTGTCTCAGAACGAAACCCTTTTGTCTGGGTGGCGTTAAATTTTGGCAAGCTTGCTGAGATCCAAGTCCATCTGTCTGCTTACGCCCACACGCGAATACATACATGAAATCACTCAGCCAGGTCCTTTTATAGGTAAACGCATAATAAATTCGTGGCAGAAATCTGATGCATCATGATTGACGCCGCCGATTACACATAAAAATGTACCCGAATACGCGGTTGTACCACGCACCTGTCTACCGACCCATCTTTCCTCCCACACGCACACCCTTTCATGTTCACACATCGCCTCCCCTCCATCACGAAGAGTAGTCGCGAAGGCTAATTTGCAGGCAGCGAGAGCAACTGGACATGGGACTGAATTTGGCAATCATCATCAGCATCGCATTTGTTTCGATCCTAAAGGAACTGTTTTTCCGCATTTGTTTGCTGTCAACGGGTCGGTCAATCCCATAAAACCCGAAAAGAGAAGCTAAAAACAACATTAGGAGTAATGACACGTAATCACAACATTAAATTACAACCAAAAATAGGCATGGATTGTTGTTATGTGAATTGTGTTCCTGTACAGATTTTTTGCTGTTTACACGCGACATCCCGGTTCTGTGTACGCAAACCAATGCCGATCGATAAGATCAGATATGCTTGCGATGTCTGTTCATGCACTTTTCTCTTCAGATTAACGAATCGTTGGGTAAAAACCAAATCCGTGCAAGACCAAGGTTGTAAAAAATTCTGTTTAGCTAAGTAGGGTTTTTCATATGCTTAGTAAACCCCACTGCACGGTAGGAATTATTGATTTTGATACAAACTGCTATCGCGTATTGACTTTGTGTACTGACGGTTGACTAAGAGGTTCACTGTGCCTTAGTTTACAGCGGGTGAGAATGATGTGGAAAATAGCGTCTCGACCTTAAACGGATAATTATTGTTCAAAGAATTACCAGGCGGTGTGTCACTGAATATTCTTTCGAGGTAGTTGTATTCAATCTCTCCCTGTACTGTGGGTCTTCCGTACTTCTTTTCGTACTTTGAGGACCCTTTGTTTGGCCGCTTATTCCATTCTTCAAGTCGACTGTACGAATAACTAATCAATAAAAGATAGCAACATATTGTTACTAGTTTCAAATCCGTGATAAATGCTTTTGTATCGAAAGGAGAGATGCAAAATGAACATTTTGGCAGTGGGTAGAGCCCAAACGAAGGAATGCAGTGAGATATACAGAACTTGGAAAGCTATGCTATAGCTATAGGTTTCCGAAACTTGACCCCTTAAATGACTTGATGACGATGATGGTCTTATCCGCCTTGATCACCGTTGAGATCTGATGAACGAGTGTGCAAAGTCGCGACAAGTAGTACCCGCTTGGATTGCCAGTGCACGTAAATGAGTTGTATAAACCCTAGTGCTTAAATTTCCGCCTTCATAGGTAAAATAAACAAAGTTTGTGAACGTGAATGTGGGGGGGGGGAATCCACCTGAATCCCTCTCGATACCTGAAACGGGTTGCGTGAATCTGATCTGGGCGATGGAGACCAAAGGGTATTTCAGATTCGAAGTGCACAGTGTCCCACTGAGCATAAATACCTATCTTAGTCTACATTCACCGTATAAATTATGTAACCAGAAATAAGCGATGGTTGCGGTTTATCATTTTTCAGCTTTCAGATTCAATTTAAATTATTTTTGTTCGCACCAAGCGGATTGATCGTATCCTAGGAAGCATTCCTATTGATTTCACAAAGACTTATTTTTTAACTGGTACGGAACGGATTGATTGAGAAGGCTCAAACCTTTGGTTTCAGCCACCTAGATTCAACCAAGTTTTCTGTTTTTGCTTCCAAGCTTTTGAGCATAAACAAAATTGATTAAAGGACCTGAGCAAGAAATACTGACGAATTTTCTACTTTTCTGTTTCAGCAGTCGAAAGAAACGAAAGTAAGTCTCTTCAATTGATACATTTCGCTTTGGTGTATTACTCTTGTTTGCTATCATTCAAATAGCCGTGATCACCACCACCATCAATATCATAATCATCACTATTTTGGGCTTATCCCACATTCCGCATATCCAAATGTGTAGCAATATGCGCAACACTGTATTCGGCGTACAGGGTCATTAAAGATGTGATTTTTTCACTGTAATGTACACTTGTACAGGGCTACTATCGGATACCGGAATGAAACGCATTCCCTCTAGATCACAAACAAAATCTAATGGCATAAATGCTATTTATGGATATATAGGTACATAAAAAATGTCTTAAACACATGTATATTTGTGTTTGAGGACTTGTTAGAAAAAACTACACTTCCCTCAGTGTTGTTAAACAAAACATAACAGTCTACAAATCTGGTGCATTCACAGATTCCTTTTGGTTTTTTGCATGGGATGTTACACGAAGTTTGTCTGAACGACAAAGTGATTGCCACTTTTATAGACAGTGTATGTATTTTCTATCCTTCAAGTTCATATTGTGTAACAGGTACAGTTTATTAGTCATGGATACTGCGACACTTGTTCTAGCTTCAGAACAATAAGAAGTTAGTCTGTTTCGCAAAAGAACTATGACATAAAATGCATCAGTTTATTACAATCGGAAATCGATAAGCAATACGGGGCAACACGTGACGATGAAAAGCACTAATCTGTTTGACTGTGAAGTTAACCGATTGTACCGTTGCAATGTCCCCTCTGTGGAGCTTTCCATAAATATATCAATGCCTGACCGGAAAGTTGACTTCATATAGATTGTCTCAGTGCAGCGCAATGAACACAGAATCGATGGAGCTAACACCTTCTGACAAGCAGGTGACTCTATCGTGTTCAAAGTCACGTGTCCTACCCTAATAGGGTCCTGTTCCACTCCCTTATTTGCATACGCCTGAATGAGTCAAGATAATTAGTCAATGTTTTGCAGCTGAAAAGACGAATGCAAAGAATTTCATCTTGCACACGTGCGGCCACTCTAACCTCATGTAAATCGCGCTTGATGGTAGTCTCGTTAACAAATCTGTAACAAATTTGTAAGCCAACAAACTACCAAAGATGTAGTTTAACTCAAATTCTGTTGATGCAAACGGAACTCCATTGATATCACTCTCATGTCTGTGTGCAGGTTCATCAAAAAGAGCCCAAATGAGAAGCATAACAATCATTTTAGATTAATCTTCTGGGTTGGATGTACACGGCTCCAACTAACTGAATTCTCAGGACAGACTTTGATGATTATTTTATGGACAGTAACTGAACTGCTAGAAAATATTTTCTCGGAAACGCAAAACCGGTGTTGTGGCTGTTGTTGCTACTTTTCTGGTAGGCTTATGCAGTGGCATTATTGCATGCCAAATCAAAGTGTGAATAGCAACAGCAGCAGAATAGATTGTGTGCATCTAATTAATATAAGTTTGTTCATGCATTAAGATCATGATTATTGTGCGAAAAGCAGTTCTTTCTTGAAAGATAGACAAATATCGCAGAACTCGCGTGTTTGGAGCTTTCTGATAAAGTAACATGCACCGATTTTATGTCATAAATATTTTTTAAACGATGTAAAGTCAGTCTGTCTGAGATGATCGCTCAAAATTCGAAATCGAAATTATTCACAGAGCTTGAAATAAAAGGAACAGAAGCGAGATATCTTTCTATCTATTTATCTATTTATCTATCTTTTTATATATGTTGATGCAAAAGGTTGTTCGATTTGAAATATTGAATTGCGTATGGTATAATGCCCGAATTTACCTCACGAAAAATGATTGTGCTGTATCAAGTATAGAACAAATGAACGACGACTTGATCTGCTGCTCGGTTGTCGATTGAGTAGTATACTTGTGTTCGATCTTTGATGTTCCGGGTTCGGTCAATGGATTCACACCGCCGGTGAGATCAAAGAAGTCAAAAATGCTTTCCAGTGCTTTCTTGCTTTCGAGCTTACTCTTCATTTGCTCTGTACTTGAATAAATTCGATATATGTACAGATAATGACCGAACTCGTGCGACACACTGACTTTTGTCAAATTTCCTCCTGGCAAAGCCGTGTTTTGAGCCTCAATCATGGTAATGAATAAGTTAATGCTTCACACCAGACACAACTTAAATGTGGGATAGTATCTGCTTATATTGTTGCCTCTGTTAGGCGAATGCATATTTAAAGTACAAATTCCCGATTTCAAAGACGATTGGAGCTGGATCAATTACCAGAGAGAATGAGATTCCATGCTACTCGGCGCCAAAACTTTTCCAATTCTAAGCTGTACGTTTCCAAATACCATAATTCTCATTTTGACACCAAAGTTCACACCAAGAGAATGTAGAACATCGCGTTCGGGGATAAAGTTCGGAAAAATGCTAATCACCCAGAACCGTGGGTATACAGGTGTGATACTGAAAAGTGAGATATATTTAAATTGAGGGCAACGTAGCACTAGTCCGATCAATACCTGTTTATGTCACATTTAACTGACAATAACTTGTGAGTGGGGCTGTGGGGTAATTGAAGCTGATTGATTGATTAGAACTGACCAACCTTAAGACTTCATCTTCTCACACATTTCTCAGCTCTTCTAGTCAACCATACACTCGGAAGCATTAGACTCGAGTTTCGCTGTTATTAGAGCTCAACATAAGTGCATATCCACAGACCCTTCCGGGATTTGAGATCCGGACCCATCCGGCTCATCCCAGGATAGAACCGAACTGCCAGTTCATGTTTGTTCAGGTTTCGGCAGCAGAGCAAGTCAGTTCAAGATGTACACACAAGTAATCATATTGTGGTTCCATAATAGAAGATAACTTTTATTAAAGAATTTGTAGCTCATCAAAATATGCCAAGGGACCTTGAAAAGTGGGATAATCGGGTAATGCTGGTAAGAAGGAATCAGACGACGGCAGCATCCATGCCGAATTGCTCTGGGTAGCTAAATCAGAACGGAAGACTGTTCTCTGGTGTATGACGAAGTCGATAGAAATAGTAGGATTCAAATTCCGACGAGAGCAGTTTTAAATGTACCGGATTTTATTGTAAATCAACGGACTGCACCATTGTGGTGTTTGCTTTAGGGGGATTCCGTTCAAATACTCTTTTCATTGCATTTGTGATTACCATCACTCAGCCGCTGTACATGTAGTCCATATGGATAAATACACTGATTTCTTCACATTCTGGGTGAATAGACTCAAAACCTTGACCAGATAGCGAACTTCACTTGAGAGGAGTTACACCCTAAATTGTGCTGTTAATCTCACCCAACTTACTTCACTTGTACTTTTGATCGACTAACTCCTGCGGGAGGATAAATCGGTTTCCTGGATGTCTCTAGTGGTGGCGGCCCATGCACTACGATCGGTAGCAAGGTTGACGCAGTGAGAAACCCAGTTGTGACTTTAGTTGCGAATTCCATATACGGATTGGAGACCCAGTAATTCCGAATCCGCCTTGATCTTACTACTCCAGGTCTTCTGTTGACCACCGAGTCGACAACGCCATCCACGGAACGGGGTGGGGATTACAGCCTGTCGCGAGAGTTGAGTGTCGGGCTTTCGGAACACATGGCCAAGCCACTGAAGGCGCCGGCGTTGTA
>UZAN01040750.1:0-24004 GCA_900618425.1 Echinostoma caproni | reverse complement strand
GAGAATATGGCAAAACCACTGAAGGCGCCGGCGTTGTAGCATTTTTGAAAGCTTTTCGATGTTCAAGCAGCCCCGTCGAACCTTATCATTGGAAATCTGATCTATCAAATTTACTTTCAAGATGCGGCGTAAGCACCAACGATGAAAAACGTCGAGTTTCCTTGTATCTTGTACTCTTAGCGGCCAAGTTTCACAACCATAAGTGTCTCCGATGGAGGCCTGATAAACCCGAGGCTTAGTTTTTAAGTTTATTTCGCATCGATTCCACAAAGGTTTGAGGAGTTGTAGGAAGGCTCTTCTAGCTCCATCTACACGGAGTTGAATTTGATCCTTAGCCTGGCCGTTTGGTTTTATCGTAGAGCCAAGATACTTGAAACCTTCGGTTGATTCGACAAGCTCCCCGTTAACCGAGAGGGGTTATGTCAGGGCAGACGTTTTGGGCCAAAATGTCTTCGTTTTCGACCAGACTGAGCAGACTGATTTATACAACTGACAACGGACTGGAGGTTATCCATGCTGTCTCCAAGTACAACATCATCCGCAAACTCGAGGTCCACAATCCATGTACCTGGGCCAAGCTGCAATCCAGGATGGTCAATTAATGCTTGTCGCATTATCCAATCTACGGTGTAATTGAACAACACCGGCGATAGGGGACAACCTTGCCTAACTTCAGAGCTCAGGGTAAACTCAGTCGATTCTTCTCCATAGATACGGACGCGTGCTCGCGTTGCTGAGTAGCATGACTTTGAAAGCCTGATGAACTTCTCAGGCATCTCGTCGAACCGCAATATGCACCACAAGGATTCCCTATCGACAGAGTCAAACGCCGCGCAGAAGTCAGTAAAACATGCAGTGGTAGGCTGTTGGAACTTGTGGCGGTGTTCCATGATTTATACGGAGAGTGAAGGTTTGTTCAACACAGCCTCTTCCGCGAAGAAACCCTCTTGGGTCGGGTGAGTGTGGGTATCTTTGACGACTGTGAAGCGATTAGGCAGTATCGCTGCAAACAATTTAGCCGCAATATCAATCAGGCTAATACCCCTGTGATTTTCGCATTTAGATCTATCACCCTTTTTCGGGACCGGGACTAAATTGAAGCCTTCTAGTCTTTTGGAAAAACTTTGCTTTCCCTATTGGTATGGAAAAGAGAGTGCAGTGGATCGATCAGAGTTGGTGAGCAAGCTTTGAATAACTCTGGTGGTATCCCGTATTCTCCAGGGGCCTTCCTGATTTTCAGAGGAGTGACTGCATTGACGATTTCTGTCGTGCTAGCCGGGTCACAATTGATGTCGTAAGCCTCCGAACGGCTTGACATATGTAGAGAGCCAGCTTGGTTTGATTGTTGGTTGAGCAGCCCGTCGAAGTGTTCAACCCACCTTTTTAATTTTTGCTGGGTTCCCTGAATAAGTTGACCTCTGGTGCTGCGCAACAGTGGTTCTGATATCTGCCTCTTTCCTGCTGCTACACAAATTATACGGAATAGCTTTCCAAAGTCGGCTGCGACGGTTGCAGCCTCCATGCTGTCTGCAATCGCCTTCTAGTATTCTTTACGGCCACTCTTGGCAGAGCGTGTGGCTTGGTGACGGCGAATACCAAATTCAGGAGAATTGATCAGCCGCGCATCTCTTGCCTTTGCGGACAACTGCAAGGTACGCTCGGAGATCCAGTATCTCTTGTGGCGAATAATCTCACCGAACTACTCCAGCGCTGATTCTCTGATGGACGTTTTCCGTGTAGACCACTGTGTGTTGACAGTTGAGTCATCGAAGAAAGTTTCGGCTACGTTGGAAGCGGTTGAGTCCAGCAGCGCCTGCCTTCTCTCAGGTCAGTCCAAGAGCGCGACGTTGAACTTGCTCGGGAGACGAGTCTTACGTCGAGTAGTCAGGTGGATCTTGAAGCGGGCGCGTACAATGGTATGGTTGGCACCGTTCCCGTTTTCAGTTTCTGCGCCGCGATAGGAACGGCAGTCTTCTACCAAAGAGGCCCAGCGAGCACGTACCAAAATATAACCAATCTGGTTTGCCGTTCAACCATCATTTGAGTACCACGTGAGCAGGTGTTTCCTGGGGTGCTGAAAACGACCAGCCGGTTAAGGTCAGCAAATGTGACTAGGTGCTTGCCATTTTTACAACGTTGACCAAGGCCGAATTTCCCCAGAAAATGCTGAGTATGCTTGTTTGATGAACCCGTGCGTGCATTCCAGTCTCCTGCGATAACGAGGATGTCGCGTCTCAGACTGCGGTTCGCTGCATCTTAAACTTGGTTGTAAAAGTTGTCTTTAATGGGCTCTTCCGCATGAAGCATATACAGCGATCAAAGTCAGGTTAAACGGCTTTCCCCTGAAGCGCTATGGCAACCCTGGGAGAGATTGGTTCCCAGGAGATCATGGCATTATTGGCCCGGCCGCTCACGGCGATTACTACCTCATGCAAACGGGAGTTGTCAGTTGGACCGCTGTAATATGACCGGTAGGTTGCGTTGCTGTGTGGTATATTGATTAATTTTGTGCCACAGTTAGGAAGTCGGACTTCGGACAGACAACAGATGTATACGTTGTGGTCGTGCAGTGAGCGCATCGCGATAGACTGGCTTCCTGTGTCTAGCAATGTTCTAACATTCCAGTAGGCTACATGGATGCTGGATCTTGTGCATAGATGATTAAGGTTCCCAGCTTGCTCATTTGTCACCCCATCCACTGGGAGGGCGCAGGGCGCGTCGCTTCCCGGGAACGCCGTAGCATGAACGTGATGTACCATTGTAAGACGATCCACGAAGAAACTTGGGAATGAGGTATTAATTGACGTCCCCATCTTCGCTCGGCTTTTGTTCGAGGGTGCACCTCTAACCCTTGCACAACCAAGTGCAACCTGCAGGGTAACAGGGTAGAACTGTTGGTAGCCGGTGACCGTTAGAACGGTTCATACACCTTTCGGATGACTCTGCGTCAGACCAGAATTCCCAACGTGCCCGTAAGGTAGCATTCCTCAGAGTTTGTTCTACTCGTAAGAGTAGGCAAGCAGCAATGGCTTTATTTGGTGGTGGGCCACATTCGCACACTTCGCGATGCTGTCAGCAGACACTTATGGCATTTGAATGGGTTATCGGTTACCAGCCGAATACCCCACCACGGCCTCTAGCATCGCCGCTGATCGTCCGTGACCGATTATTCAGTGAGGTAGCCCACCTTTTCACGGTTAAACACCAAGGTGACCGTTCTCCTATTCACGACCTGGAGACGCGCTCGGTGGCACTCAGCTGTGCTATCCGTAGATGGTTCAATGAGTACGGGTCGGGCAGACTAAATACGAGGGACAAGCAGTTGGAACTGCCTGTTTCAATGACTGTCTTTCACATCACCTCAAAAATGTTATTCATCCTCTTGTAACAGTAGCTTCCTTTGGTTCTCTCAGCTTCGTGTTTCTCTGATCAGGAAAAATTACCCTCTTTTTTATGTTTTAGCGATGAAAAGTGTTATGTAAAGTTGCCAAATGCGTGTGCGTGTGCACGATACTGAAAAATCAACTGTGGGCAAACAGTTACAGTGATAAAACCCGATTTGATAAACACCAGAGTGCACTCGCTCGGGCTCTTTTGGTCATCTATCCACTAGACTGTAAACACAGATTGGCTGGAAAAGATCATCAAGTGCAAATGCAATTTGCATGGATTGAAAATATGGCATTTGATGTTCAGACGATCGACCAGGTGACTGTAATAAAATATCGTCAAATTGTCGTTCCGGTGATCTATTACAGTAGAGATGATTCAAATCAGGGTATGGTTTGCTATGGAAAATCATCTGCACGATTGATGACATGAACCAGTGTAGTTTGTGTCCTGATTTTCACTTCACTGAAACTCAGAATCGATTGATAAATGTTTTCACATCAACATAGTTGTTTTGTTTACTGTTATTTATTGGATATATATATTTAATTTCATAAAAATGTGGACGGGAATATCATGAAAATGATTGCTATATGAAGTCGTAGAATTCATTTCCTCAGTGTCATTGATCTAAATAAGATGAGTTTTCTCTTTCTGCTTAGGAGAAACACTGCCGACTTCAGTAACTAAAAACTGAACATCAGCCTTTCTGGAGTTTTCCTTTTACGAGTCTGGCATCACTTATCAGGCACCATTTCCCTGCATCAACCAGCTTGACAAATTTAGAGTTACCGCATCCTAAAATATTACTGCGCAAGAGTACAGTACACGTGCTCTGAGTGATTTCTTGAAATCCGGTTCTTGATAATACCCCAGGATTTTCATATGTAGAATGGAGTATGGGAAGCAAATTAGACCGACATGTGGTACTTGCTAGTAGATAAGCGATTGCTGTACAAAATTTGAACATGCCGCCATTAATCTCAGAATGTTATTACACCGTTAGGCACACACCAGATGCAAAAGTAATTCTATTAATTATCAAATAACTTATTTCATGCAAAGGGCAATTAAAGGAAGACTTTTACAACTGTTTTAATCCGATAAGTTCTTATCAGCAATGTAAATCCATCGACTCAACTGAAGACCGAAACCCAAAGGAATAACTGAGGCATAGCGCTCAATTAATCACTAAGCAGATGATCGTAATGTTATTCATTTTTCTGTACATCACACCACGTGTATATGAAAACAAGCCTCCGGGGGTATGAGTCCGTTGGAAAGATTCCAAACCTGAATAATTGTTGCATCAAAATATAGATGAACAAATGGATAAATATTCCTAAACCCTGGGTCAGCAATTTTCGTTGATATACCTTAAGGAACCATAACTACTAAGTTATCCTTCGTATCCTAACTTCGTTGATTGATATTTCAAAATCGCTATAACTTTTTAGTACCTTCTACCAAGAAATCACTACGCACACATATAGGATTTGCATATCTTTGTGATAAAAATTCGGACCCCTTTTTTTCGAAATTGTATTACCTTGGCCATAGTTATGTCCCCGAATAACAAATGATTTCTGGTATATTTTCGAAAGTATGACGAAACCAGGCCAGAGATCAGAATAGATGTTTTGAACGTACCTCCTTAAAGATCGTAACCTATCTGCTTACGAGAATCATAATGTTTTTAGAAATTCATTTCCCGTTTCACCGTTGTTTTTGTTTCATCCATCATCTGTTTCATTCATTCATCTGTTTTGAAGATACCTGAACATATAAATTCTCTCTCATTCACCTCATTGGTTATGACTACTTTCTTCATAAGTGGCTTACTCACAGATGCAGTTTGTTATGTGCCATACCCACCAATATCAATGCCCTCACTAATAGTACAGTTCACTATGTATGTACAACCGGCTGGTGCAGAATACCGGTTTATTGTTTAGTTGGCTAGCGCCAAGTGTGTCAGTGAAGAGTTATAGTCAGTGTGAACACATCCGGTAACAAAGTCAATACCGGCCTGATCCAATCAGTCATCATATCCATTTTGGGACGATTATTATTATTTTGGGGCGCGGTTCATAAAGGACTTGGAGAATTACAACTGATTCATCCTTAAACAATCGTACCAACAATTGTTGGTCCATTCTTCAAAATAGAGGCATGGAGATGAGTAAATTTTCCGAATTGGCTAATGTTCTCCAACCATCACTTTTTAACTCCTCAAATTAAATAATAACAATCTGCAAAGTCATGAGGAGTAAGAAAGACAAAATTCTCAAAACAACCTTACCGTATCTACGAGGTGTTGAACGTTGAAGGTGTAGATCTCAGCCTGGTTGTTTCCTCTTTTCACCCAACAAATAACGATTTCGTTCCTGTCGGAGACACACAATGTACATAAACATGTTATGCCCCAAAAAATGCCTTATGATTTCTATTGGTTCTAATGCAGAACGAACTTGGAGCCTACGAAGGCGACCTCCATTTGGCTTCATGCTAAATTTGATCGAATAATTATAGACATATGTACAGGTTATAGGTTCACATTCACAGGTTTAATTCACATGTTATGACAGAGGTTACCGCATCAGGTTTAGTTTAAGAATGGTTTGATTGCAAAATGATTGAAGAATTCTGGAAACGATTGTGATGGCTGTTGATAGTTGCTTTACGGCGAGAAATCGTAGAAATATGAAACAAATTATTGTGAAAACCTTTTTAGTAGTTAATTTTAAATCAAAAGAAAGCCACCTTCTAATTGGGTTGATTATCTCCAAGCATTAAACATCTTACATTTACAGTTCTTGAATGATGTTTGAAGACCTAATGTAGAGGTAACACATACATATGATAATTACAGAAGTGCGGTTTGATGAGAAGGCTGTTGCAGATCCATTCACGGTTTACTGCTCGATTTGGGCACTGAATGCAAATAGACCAAGCCGTTTCGATTAGTTCGAAGCAATGAGAAAAATAAAATAGAAACGGGAGTTTGCAAAACAATCGATGGGATGCGTTGTTTCCAAAACAGACTACAAGGAAAAAGGAAACAGAATCGAATCGCTTTCGGGGTAAAACACATACACAAACAGGCACACAGAATGACCAGTGAGAGCCACAGTTTGATTCATACAGGGTCACCCGGGCGCTGCGTGTTTCAGCCGCTTCATTATGATGAAGGTCACTTCCGATTTGCTAGGGGGCGGGGAGGGAGGACGAAAGAGAAATTCGACCAGAAATCGTTTCTCGTGCGATTCATTGTCAAGCTCCTTTAATTTCACATTCAAATTAACATGATAAGAAAAGCTTTGATCCGCGGCGATGGTTGCTCTGCACAATCAGCCGCTTCGATTCAACAACTCTGTGCAAAATTAAGTTGAATCTGAAGGATGTTTTTTTACTGACCCAGTATTTCTTGCTTGTGTACGCAGAAGAAACCAGACGAACTAGAAAATTAATTTTTCGCAATGTGCACCGTGAAACTGTGTGTGTGTGTGCGTGAGTGATGCAAAGTAACGTTACAAAGCAATGAAAATGAACTCGTTTCGGTTATATATTCGTTTTGTTTGCAACGTAAACTTGTTTTTCTTCATCGAAAATGACTTGTTTTGGTACACAATCTCTCTCGCCCAACGCTTCTAATGTATTCAAAACACTCCCATTCACTTTATTTTGGTTCTTCTTCTGGATGGAATAGCTATAGTTTAAAACTTAAATTAAAAATCATTTTAGTCCAATCAGATGAAGCGTCCTCGTTTGAGTATCTGACATATCTAGTGGGGTTTTCTATCAACTCAAAGTATTTAATAAATACTACTACCACTTTCCTGCTTAACATGAGGGTTAAGTAACCTATTCCAATTTACCTCGGGTATCTTTCATTTGGTTCATCCAATTACTAGTATTTCACTATTTTTCAAATAGATCACAGAACCTCAAAATGCCCGGTTGCTACTTTTAAATGTTTTTTCTCTCTACCATACTTTTAGAACCCATCTTCAGTTTACTTGGCGCCATTATTCCTCTTTACTTCAATCCGGTTTACAATAGACTTCAAACTATGTGCTCAGTTAAATTCCATAGACCCATTAATCAGCTTATAAATAGGACACCATTTGCGCCCTAGTCGATGACGATTCTCTTCAAATAATGCAACCAGGTCACGCAAATCGCGTTACGTTTTTCTATTGAACGATGCACTTCTATCCGCCCCAGGATGGTTCGTTTTTATATTCAAAATGCATGCCGCGTTTTGCTCATGATAGTTCTGTGTTCTGTCACCAATGCAGCTCAAGTGCGCCGATACTCGTTTGGCCACGTTAATAGGTATCCGGGAGCTTTTGTAAAACGTTTCTAACGTACTTTGATTAAAAAGCACCGAAGATGATTTTCGTTCTCTGAGAAACAGTCCGTCAGACCACACCATCGAATTCAGTCCAGAAATTCATTTACGGATGATATGTTAATAGTCTGAATTAAGAGTTGACAAATGTGTCTAAATTATGTACAGAATTCCATTTACATACATCTTGATTTTATAAAAATTTACCTTCAAGTAGTGCGGTAACTAAATCATCAAAGAGCATAGATATGATAAATTATGATAACAATACGAGTTAGCAGGCAGGAATGCAGACCAACTTGAGCCGAAAAAGAACAGTGCATACCGTGTCCGGTAGATAAGCGAGTAATTATCAACGCAAACCCACGAATATGCAGCGTAACCTGAAAAAGACAATTCCATCCAAATTTGTGCACACATACAATTTTCTTCACCGATTTTTCCGACAGAAATGAATCGATCGAGTCCGGTAATCGTCCACCCGAACGCGCATTCTTGGCCAACCGTGTGGAAAATCAAAAAAAGGTCCCTTCGTCAGATTACCAGAGCCAAAATATTCCCGTAACTCGATCCGGCCATTCCGTCATGAACGCTCAGGTAGGCAATTATTTATGCCCAAAACCCATTGATGTCGGTCCAATTCTAATTCTCTCACCTCATTATATTCATCTCACTTCGACTAATAACTGTACCGCTCGTTATTCGGTTTATTTGACTGCTTCGATGTCATATACTTCACTTGTAAACATTTATTTTACAAGAAGATCAGATGGCGATAGAGGTAAATCTAGCCCATTACTGTACGTACGATTTGGAATGAAGTACTCTGTAGTTGAAAATAAAAGCTCTACATATTTACAAATGAACTAAAGTTACTTACCCGGTTTTCAACCTCCTCATCGTATCTGCAGAAAAGCACCGGTTCTTTGGCGCAAATCTATTTTTAGTCACAAAAGAATTTCACATAACGACTTTGGCTAGTTAAACATTTGCATTGTGCATTTACTAGGCATCAAATCAACATTCTCTTCGAAACAAAGTTAACTTTAGTGATATGGGTTTCTCGAACAGATAAAGTTGAATTGAAAAACATTCAAATTTTAGCTGATTCGATATCATACAGAATTTGTTTTCCGGATGCATGAAAAAGAAAAAGTAACGAAAGAATTTCTGGTCACCCATTAAACCTTTAATCGTTCTTTCTTTTCGTACTCTGTATTTGGAAAAGATGATGAAAATACTGCCCGTGTATGCCATCGACCTTTTACCATCGTTTATTAGACAAGGTTAAACTCTGATGACTTCCAGTATGGTGATGACCTGCTGCACTTGAGGGAATAATGTCAAAACAGTGAACGTGTTACTTAAATAAGCTCAGTAGTTGGAGATTGTGATCAGAATGGTATTGATCATACGAACTTGTGCTAATGACATATCAGTCCGTGGAATCAACAATGTCACATCTTTCACTGTAAACCTTCAGTGACCCACTCACTTCAAATGAACCGCTAATGGATGAAACTACTACAAGAAGCTGACCATATATTCGAGTGCTGCATGATTCAAATCTAACTCGCCAGAAGAAAGATTTTCGATTATTGCTTTTATATCATTTCCAGTATTCCATAACGTGGACAACTCTTTATCCTGTCTGGCATGACAAATCTCTATCCCATATGCAGTCTCTCATACGGACAAACAACAATCAGTCAATGATGTTGAATTTAGAATCAATCATTTGTTGCAACTGAAATGTGATCCAATCCGCCAGTGGGCAATTCATCCATCTATTTGCCAGACCCACGAGAGAATTGAAATATGTGTGCTTTAGGCCAGCTATCCTCGAATAACACAAATTTGTTTGAAGCAAATTGGTTCGGCCAATTTCTTCCAAATTATAGCGAATATAGTGTAAATGTCAATGACAGAACATTTTGGTTAGAGTCCGGCCGTAATCACTGAACTCTATGCGTAGTTAGTCAGGTTGCAAATAGTTCATCAACAACGTGTTTACATTTCTCAGTTTCAATAATTCGAATGAGGATTATAAACTAGCAACTAGAGTCTAACGAGTACAAAAGTAAAGCTACAATATATTCCACTAAAGTTAGGAAAATTTCTTCCTCTCTCTAAGTTGTCAATTTTCGAACTATTTCATTACGAACAGTGTTGCACAGTATTCGTTCATCTCAAGGATGGTTAAAATTCAATCGATCATTCCTCCTTAACCTATACTTTCATTTCCCTACCTTTTACTCGTTTTATGCGGACATTCGATCAGAAAAAAATCACAGTACCGTCCCCCGCACAACAAAAAGGGGAGACTATTCAATGTTTTTTCTCTGCTCATTTGACAAGTGTATTTTACGACACATAACTAACACAACCGAACAAAGAAAGAGAACACGAGTGAAAGACAAGATCGAACACGACAATGTGATTTAATGAATCAGGGATTGTCCAGTACCAATCTAACTAATTCACGGTGCACCCATGTCAGAAACGTCCATCTGAGTCGATAACTGCAGCCTTTTCTCGTATGTAAATCGATTTCAAATTTTATGTTGATTGTTCTCCTGATCTTTTTTTCTCGAGACCAGATTAAACCACTAGCTATTTCGCACCAGCATACTAATGTGTTTCAAACATTGGAAGGCCTGTTAATCTGTGTTGCCTCCATGACAGTTTCCCGTTGATTTTTGTTATATATTATTGACTTTCATGTTAAATCACGTCGTGTGTACTAATGTAGGGATATTATCAAAAATATGACATAATTTCGCAATATGAATTTAAGTAAATTAGTCACATCCATTAAACATTTACTCTATTTTTATCAGAATCGTGATGTTTTTATCCATCACGTAAGGATTAGCGGTGGTGGCCCGGTGGTGACGTCAACAAATTATCACCCCTAGGACTAGTGTTCGAATCCCACCGCCACCGCCTGACTCTCCCCAGTTGTGTTGTAAGGCAGCTCTTTAATTGGCCGCTTCCCCTTCCTGAAAATTGTATCATTGTGTATTCAATAAAAGGAAATAAAATGGAAAAAGGGAAATTACTCATTATCATTTTGAATTTTCTTGTACAATCCCAATTTACTTATTTTAATCATCTGGAACAGTAAACTAAACGTTATTCATACATACGCTTTAACTGTGATCTCGTTAATGAATGAAAATCACAGCACATTAACATCTTCAACTCTTCAATGATTCATAATTCATTCGAGGCGCCAGGTGGGTCCAATCTACCCCAACTAGGGCACCGAAAAACCGGATCGAATAACAATTACCCTTCATCTTTGACCGCATGCAAATCACAATTGACTTGTGCTATTTTTATAAGAAAATGTATTAATTCATTGTGCCACTCATCAAAGAAAAGTTCATGGAAGCAGATGTTTCATATCTTTTAGGAATTATCACCAAAACAGGATCACTAATTTCGATCGGATTAGGTAGGAGGATTTGTTAATACCGCTAGGGCTCTTCAAAGCTCTTATCAGCAGCTTGCTATATGTCAACAATATTTGAAATGAGCATATCTATCAACATCTTTGACAATAACGGACGTTGTTTAATGATGCTTCAATACTAACCCCCCCCCCCAGGAAACAAAAGGCGAGATTTCCCAACTCGAGTTTAACACAGTAACATTAATTTGTCAAATCCGCAATAATATCAACACTATTTCATTCGGTACATGATGCATTGGTAATCTGCTGTGCTGCAATATTTCATTCACTTTGTATTCTGAAATCCTACGACATTCATATTGAAAGATTCAGCGTAAGAACAGTTTGTGTGTGTGTTCACATGAAACAACATGCAACCGTATTTTTCGCGCTTCTGAGGTATCAGAATGCAACTAACCAACAGCTAATTTGTATTTGCTACAAATACACCACAAAGCTCTCCGACACTGCTTATGGTTATCGCAGTGGGTAGTATACCGGAAGTGTATTGTCTCTGATCCCGACAAGGATATCATCTGTTGAGTGTCCCCGATTAAACAGGTCTGCGTCGGATAATCAGTCAGGGCGTGGGTTGGTTGCATNNNTTGCATTTGTTGTGTTCATTGAATCAAGCGATGGCAAAACAGGATTTGTTTGTACTTTAGACCGGTTTGTTCAAATTCATGTGATGATCACAGAGCAGTTTATGCAGTAAAGGGAAGGTTACAGCTGTGGTTATCGTTGAGAATTTTGTACTCTATTGCTGAAGGGAATATGAGTTGCGTGAAAACCGGATGAAATACATCTCAGAATATGACGTTTTTGGTTCAGTGTAGGAAGCACAGCATGTGGCCACATTGATTTGTTTCGCACCATGTTCAAAACCGCAGTGGGATTATCACCACCATCACTGCTATTGCCCATAATGCTACTAATACTACTAATAATGTCAATAGGAATAACAATAATAATAATTATTTAAAAACGACGACTAAACTCTATTGGATGGTTCCACCATTCTTAAAGATTTACAGTAGTGGGCAGGTTACATTCAGAAAATATTTTACATCTCAACCGGTGTTGAATGTTAAAAATGGAGTTTTCGAAGGAAGGTTTAGGGTTGACATTATCAGGGCAGACACAAACATCTTTCCGCTAACCCTAACAATTGAGGGTAGTGGGTTTGACATAAACCAATAATGCCAAACTCAGTTCTACGAAAACCATTTTGAAAACCTCCATTCAACCACATGCTTCCCTACCCGCGTAGGTATACTCCCACAGTACAAAACGGACGCATATGACACAATCAAGTAGTCCTGATAGTGAGAACTATTTAAAAGTCTGTCTATGACCTGATACACTGATCTTTTCATTTATCGGAAATGGAAGATTACATTGCACTCCTTCTCTGGTTTGCGTTTCAATCAGAAAGTACACCTTACCCACTAAACCGTTTGGAACAGATAAGAATAAATTGCCAGATCTGAACATACGGAAACGCGGACTCTAGAGAGTGATATTGTACGGAGCTTCAGAGCGAACAAATTGATCTTTGTACAGGGATGAATCAATCAACATGATATCCGGTTGGTGCTTTTTATGCTGCTTCACTCCTCCTAGCGCACACACAGAGACGTACAGAATCGTTATTTTTAAAATAAAGTGGAGGCAAAGCTCGCAACATTACGAAAATACATGTTCGACTGTTTTTATGATCGGCTCCATACAGTTTGATACATTCTGCTCTCGTTTGTATATGGTGAACTAACCATATTTAAATCGAGTCTGAGAGTTGAGCATGGAACATGTTATTACTATGATATAAGGGCGATTGGAGATTAAATGAACCACAAAAGCGCCGATTGCTAAGTGACAAAAATTCAAACTTGGTTTCTACACAAACTGAGGACCGTAATGGTCAAAATATTTCGTGGTATGAATCACAAGATCACCTATCATTTCTACCATCCAGCGACCATCGAGACGTTCTTCCAGCGGACACTCGCCAAGTGAGCCCGCTATTTGTCTATGTTGTTCGTTGGTTGTGTTAGTATGTGTCTACAAAGCTGTATGACTATGTTCTCACTGATTCGATTGCACCCTATCTGTTCTTCACACTTTTGTGTTACTTTTTTCTGTTGCGCACTACTTTCTCATTTATTCGCGCACCATTATAAATCATTCTTAGGGAAACATTCTATTTGCGGGGACTTCCGGTTTATCAATCATAAAAATTGTGGTCAGTACATGGCCAGATTGTCCACTGGTGTAATGTGTGTTTAAGAAGAACGGGTGATTCAATATGGCAGAATAGACACGCGCATCAAAAATACCCGTTTGCTCACACACGACGACATCAAACACAGGTGTGAACGATTTTCCTGATCTTGACAGTATATCTGTCAACTTTGTTGAAAAATTTCGCGCTTCATTATGTATAAAAAAGCCATCTTCGAAAGATGGGAACAACTAGTGCAAAAAAGATGGGTAGAAAAACCATCCATTCGTATTGAATGCCACACAAGTTGTCAGGGCTGATGATGGCGGTGGTTTAAAGGACAGCGGAAAAAGTGCACAGGGCTCCAGAAACAGGACATGACCGATCGAATGAAGCCGCGCAAAACCCGATAGTGGGTTTCTCCACATTCTGGATGGATAGTACCGCTGTGCTGACCGACTAGAACAATCAAATGACATTAGCATATCCCCATCAGAGATATCATGGTTTCAGTTACATGACATGCATCTATCATTATAATCATTGGCACTGTTGTGCAAAGAAGACGGGGGGGGGCAATTATTCAAACCCAACTGGTTGCCTCTGCGTTTCACTATAGAAAGATAATAAGTGGGCGGAAAATCAGAGCTATAAAAGATGTCCTACGATTTTGTGATCCTTGGGAGAAAGAAAATTTGAACACCGGTGTTTGACCAGCTTCAAAAGTTTTTGTTCAGATAGACTTAAACATAGTAAGAGGGATTATGAGGCATACAAATTTGGAAAAGGGACCAAATTGGAAAACATTGAAAAGTAAATCCGTGATAAGCATAGTATCAACCGAACAGAGAAGCAATCACACGGTAATTAGCAAGTGGTCAGCCAGTGGATCACTGAGGACGAATCGGTGACATGGCGGATATTCTTTTGCCCAACGTGGTCATGAAGTAACACATGAGAAGCGGGAGTTCAGCTCAGCACATGATTACAAAATCTTGAAGAAGGAGGCTGGGACGAGGCGACAAACCATGCTGTGTGACAAGGATAAAAGTTACCTTGACTTTGGCGTTCTAGATTATAGGAGAGGGTTAAATCGGAATTGAACAAGTGTGAAAGCATATTGGAAACGAAACTCGAAACTGCGTGAGTTCAAGAGTATCAAGACCATCCAGAGTGTTTGGTGCCTTTTAACCATTGAATGAGCTAATCCAAGCTTGATACTCTGAAAATTGATTAAACCATTTGCGCAGGGTGACGACCGTTGGCCGTGTAGCTCAGGGGTAAGGATTTGAAGTCTCGACCCGAATGTTTGCGGTTAGAGTCTTGATAGGGTCAAAACTTACGTACTGCCGACGAGTACCAAACAGGAATAAACAGCTGTCCAGTGCTGTTTTGCGGTCATCACAAAGATTTCCATCGCATTCGAATATGGGTAGACACAAATAAACCACTCAGAAATCCCGTTAAATACGATCACAGTTGTTCTCATCAACTGTCGTGTGTCATAGGATTTGTCTGTTCTTCTTTTGTAATAACAGATTCTTATGATGACTGGAAAGCTGGACCACAAATATTTTGGTTGCACATGGACAGTGTCCAATTTTACCTCTGTTGCTACTACATATTTATAGGAATATAATTTCACTTCTTCTTTCTCTACTTTTTCAGACCCAGAAAGACTATACTTCGCGATCGTATAGCATTTATGACAATGTAGGTTTGGACGAGTATGAGAATCACCGAGAAACAAATGAACAGAACACTAGCCAGCAGGCTGTTCCAGAGGACAACAATGCCGACGTGAATGAGACGGTGAAATTACTTCATGAGGATTCCGCGGATGTCTTGCAGAAAGATGATTCCGGATCGATACGTCAGATCGAGACCTCCGACGCCAGGGAGACAAAATGTCCTGTGGAAACAGAGCCTTAATGGGAGTGAGATCGAAAAGACATACACTGCGAAAAACAAATCACTGTGGATTTCTTCTGTCACCTCAGAGCAACCTCAACCAAAAGACAGACAGGATTCAGAATAATGCAGTTATTTCAATTGTTATACACATATTTGTTGGTTTTATAACCATTTGGACCCGATTTCATTGGCTCTAATGTGCAATCATCACGGCAGACAAATGTTGACTAAAGAACACCCAACAGCCTCTCTTTCTACATTTTCTGCCTCATAAAGAATGAACAATGCAAGAAAAAAAGCAGAAAACGGTTGGAAAACGTCTGCCACCTTGTGATTTGTGTGTCTGTCCCCTGTAATCTCATATCTTCCATTTTCTTTTATGAAGTATGTATGAATACCTGTTCACAACTGTCTTCTGGTGATGAAGCCACGCACAATCAGATTTTCTTATTCCACTATCTAAAGCGTTCTTTGTATTGAACTTGTCATTCGCCTATAGTCTAGAGTTTCTTCAAGCCATTCACTTGGATGCAGTTTTATTGTACATGCATTATTTCATTAAATTGCTGCCTTTTATTCGTTGGAGAAATTGAATTGTTCTCATTGAAGGCATTACTTATGGCGATTAGCTATGTGAGGTGACACACGGATCTCGTTTACGTCATCTTCCTCAACGAAAGTCGATATTGAAGCTGGTAGGAACTGCACTAGCACGAAAGTTAACTGTGGAGTCCAAATTGAAGATAAGTTTAGAATTTGACTACCTAAAAACTGTAAGTAGTCCAATATTTAGTGCGAATTTAATTATAATCAACTTAGTAGAGTGGGTACATCACATACTAACTGCCGGTAACCTGGGTCCGAAGATAACACAACGAATTCTCGGTAACCATCGTCTCGGTTTTGAAACTTATGAAAATGAAGGAAACCGAAGCAGTTCTGTCATAAAAGGTGTTCAGTAATCCTTTTTTGTCTAGTAAAAATGAATGCTCAAGGCTAAAGGAAGCTAAACGATGGAGTAAAAACGATAACCGTTGTTTGGTGCAAATACTGATACAAGACACCAATTTCTAATAGTTGGCTTGACTACGCGAGTTCCAAATGTTTTACGGTGCCCTTAGATTGATGCCGCCACATTAGTTGTGCGTGAATAAATCCTTCACGTTTTGCCCTAACACGGAGGTATTCCATATGTAGATAAATTTTAAAAATTCTGGTGATTGAAACATCTGCGACGGGGTCCACTTGAAGTTTTCTGACGTTGATGTATTCCCTACCAAAGTACAGGACTTTCCTTCTGATCAATGAAAATCAGTACTGCTTATTCAAACAACCTCTTTACGTGCTATCATGTGAACCATTCCTGATCGACTGCATAATGAGGTCAAATGGGCGAGATCGAAAATTCATGCGAGAAAAACTAACAAATCAATATGTGAAGTGATCACCCTCATCAAGCGGTGAATTTTCAGCTTCAGACCCAATAGAGGTTAGTGCGTTTTATTCGTCTGACCTATTCCTAATTATATACTATGCAATACGTACTGTAAGGACTATAGCCCGTAGACCTATGAGGTAGAGCCAGGTCATTCGTTGTTTACAGACTAATTATTGTCGGTATTTATTACTTTTTTTCAGATTTCAACACTAAGCCGTCAGTATCGGACAGGAGAGGGAAAGCAAGGAGGAAGAGACAAACTTCGGGATCTACTTTCTATAGATGAAGTCTTAGTAGTTCCAGATCAAAATGCGGCTAGACTAGACAAGCTCAGTCATCCTTTTCAATTGCACAGCAACAAATTTTGCAGAGAATGCTCTTGAGGTCCCTTGTTGAGTTGGTAGAAATATATTTTTGTTAATTTACTCCGGTTATTTATCATTCGGGTAGCAAAGAACCACACTCTCGAGGAGGGTCACATCCCCGAAACACTTTTATTTCATGCCCCCTTACCTCAGGTGTGTTATCTCGCACATCTGTAAAATCATTCATCTGATACATCTATGAAACACTTCAGAATGGTGAAGATGCCTTGTGCACTAAGAAGTCAAATTCCGGAAAGGAGTGAACAGTTATACGAGAGACGGTCAAAAGAACAAACTCAAGGATATGTTCTCCCCAACTTACTATACCGATATCCAGAAAACATGAGAAGAATAGCTGAGGCTTTGACTATAGAGGAGTACAGTTCGATTTTGTAAACACAAAAGACAATGGCAACCGATTTGACCTCAGGACGGTATGAACCATTAAATTACAAGTCTTAAAGCTTCTCAGGCTGGGTCCGATCTTACCAAATAGTAACACCGATGTGTAGTCATCTCCCTGTTTTATTTCATCGTGTAGGAACAAATTCTCGTTGACTGCAACAGTATGAAGGCGATCGAATTGTCTATACTCAAGACGTGTTACAATTATACCGGTATTGATCAAACTCCTGCAACATCACTCTCATTTTGGAAATCCATTTCAGTTTGCAATATCATACTTACATATTTATGGCTATGACTTAGGAGGAACAAATGTGATGAAAGTCAGGGTTTTGCATCAGTTTGGCCAACAGCTGTAACAATAATTCCACGCACGGCTCTGGTGAAACCATTCTGGATAAAGGTGCAGGTTGAATGGTTCTCCTAGTGGGAACTACCTCCGTCTCAAGGACATCTCCGTTGTAGTAGTAACTTTCTCTGGTAAACCTCTCCACAGCTTCTAGACGTGATGTTTACGTGGGTCAGCGAAACAGCAAATAGGTAATCGAAACCTTTGGTGAATTTTCTGTTTGAATTATGAGACATCTTCGTTCAACAGTCTCAAGCTGATATTATGCCTTCTTAGAAATATGTACAACCAACGATGGCTCCACATCACGAGCCCCTACACTGTTTTCTTAATTTACTGCGACTGGTTTATTGGAAAGACTAAGCCGGTTCCATTTTAACAACGGAGTTGCAAGGGAGCTTGATACGAGAGACGTAGCCGCCGAACAGCTAAATGCTCCGTATAAACGCCTTCGCGATGCGGTAGACACAGACACAACCTAAGGCTCCATGCGTTCCTGTTTGGTTGAAATTTTTTCATAACCATTCAATCAAGTGGATCTTGTATGCCCAATTGGCTGCTTTGGCATACCGTTCACTCTCTCAATAGAGACTTCAAACCTCGATTAATGCCAACTGGTTCAGCTCACTTGTCGAGCGGTTTGCCGGGGTGGGGCCGCTGATGCATGTCTCAACTTTGGGGAGCCACAGTTGATAATAGATTATAGGATGGAGGTAAATGGAGGAGGTGGACTGCCCGAAAGGGGCACGAGCGCCAACCAAGTCATAAGGTCCTGTGCAGTAATGAAAACTGATATTCCTTCCTACCGAACTGGGAGTTATTTCTCATCCCGAAAAGGCTACGCTGATGCAAATCAAGGACTTATACTGAGCCACCAATGCGCAAGTAGATCCACAGATCTGAATAGCCATCGCGAGCAACGGGGTGTACTAATAACAGCGTATGGCATAGACATTATGAGTCTAATCATCACGGTTATTTACCGGAAATTCCTGATATCAGTATACCCCGCGCGGTGACTGGTGATGGGATCGGTGCGATGCTGAGCCGATTGCTTTTCTATTATATAACTCTGTAGATCGATTGTATGCAGGCCTAGATTCCCCGTCTGACTTTACCGTAGTAACTCCTTTTCTAAGTTGTTACTCAAACATCTACGAAGAGATTATGAAAACGAAATACGAAACGATATCTCCAAAAGCATTTTCCTTTTATCCGAAGATGCACTTGTATCCCAAGGCTTCGCTAAAACACTCGTTTTTAGCTGCTACTCACAATTGTGAGTAGAATGCGCGCGCACAAGAAGAAGTGATTGTCTATTGCTCATAATATTTAAATATGAACAAGACCTACTCAAGTGAATTACTGTATTCAAAATAACAACGCAAGAAGATGTCAAGATACCGTCGGACTGTTCAGCCCATGATCACAAATGTTTGTCGAATGTATGATTACTCTGTTTCAAGTAAGATGTCTAACTTAATCATACTCCCTGTCATTCTATCAAATGAACGGTTGTCATCAGTCTGGAACCAGTCATATGGATATACATATAACACTTGTAAGTGTTTCAGCTACCCTCAACCAGGTCTACGGCGCCATTTGAGGAAACTACCGAGCTTGAGTATTGGAGAGACGTACGAAGGGAGAACCGTGCGTCGGGTGAAGATCAAAGATTTGAGTCATACCCAATTCGGTGGTGAGAAGATATGGTGGTGCCCAGCTTTATACTGTACATATCTTACAGTGTAGTTATAGGCTGCTCACTGCTCGAGCTTGGGATGAATCCCGGACTGTGGTTATCTATTTGTCCCGATTGAAAATAACACGATTAGTTACCATTTTGTGACTAGGTGAGGTAAAAATAGAAACTATTTGTTAGTCTCAAAAATAAGATCCAGTCTTGAAGNACGGGACAATTTGATGGGGTAGGATTCATCTCCCCACCCATCCGTACTGCGTAGCGATCCGGAGAAAACGTAGACCAGAACCATTCACCGTGTTTCTCCTCCAACTCCAACGCCCATTGCTTTTCCAGAGCGAATAGCCGAAATCGTTGAGAGCAACCTGATTTGAGTTTCAAAATTAGAATCAGATATTACTGATTACGATAAGCAAGCAAGCGGGATCAAAACATAACTGAGATGAGGACAACTCATGGACAAAACTAAAAATTAAAGGTCAACCGTGAGTCAAGCTATTTGGAGATAGAAGCGAAGTGAAATAATGGGCACCTCAATTTCTTATTTAACTAGTTCACATTGGAGCACAATTGAGTTTCATCTGATGAGCTGCAATGAGCCAATGGTGATCACCATAAAAGTATGCACGAATAAATGAGTTTTGAATGTACTGCATCTTATCAATACATTCCGCAGCCCCTGAATTAGCGCATTCTACTTTCCTGCGATTCATATTCAACTCAATTACTTGCGAGTGGTATAGGATAAATGATATGGATTTGAACTGATCATCCTTCAGAATTCTCCTTCACGCATAACCCTCAGTTAATTCGGCCGACTCAAAAGCACGAGACTCCAGTTTCGTTTTGATTAGAGCTCATCAGTAGTGCATATCCACCGTCCCGTAAGGACTGTGATCTCCGAATCCATCGCACGGAGGGCGGTTTGTTTCCACTGTGCCAAGTAGCTCATAATGCTTGAACCGAAATGCCAATTCATATTTTTTCAGGAGTACCCTTCAATGATAGTCAGTCAGGTAATTTTGGCCCAACAGGAACGAAAGGAGATACAGTTGACTGTTTGTTAACTCCAATCGAAAGCCTCCCAAATCAGGTCTTCCGTGTATGTTTGGGTTGAATTATCAATCTACTAGGCTGAGATTGATTAGTGAATAACGGCGTGCGGGGTAAGATGTTGGGTGTTATGAAAGTAACGTTTTAAACATTTAGATTTCCCGTATGAATGCGAACGCGTTTCGCGCAATTTGTTCACATTAGCAATCGAACTTGTTACTTTCACTGGTCTAATGCAAGGCTGTTCAGGTTCTTGAGCACAAAAATCGACAAAGGATTAAAAACAGAAAGGTGTTTGGTCTCTATTACCAATTATATAATCTAGTCACATTTTCCAAATGTTTTTGTTCAACCTTCGTGCACCTAAGAACAGTGTTTAACCGAAGCAGTCTATGAAAGCAAGTTATTTTGTTCACAGTGCTATGACTTTCAAGTGAAAAACATCAGAACTTTTAATCCGGTTATCTGATCAAACTTAGATAGGGCTGTGAAGATGCCGATAGCTAAACAGCTACGGTGTATCTGTATCTTCAGTCAGCTACTATTAGATCTGGATTATATAAAGGAGAAGTAAAACGTATTCAACACTAACGGCGCAAATAGATAACACAGTTGACTCTAGATTGAAAAACTAATAAGACTATTTGTAATTTAGATAATGTTAATTCCCCAATCCTCCTTCAGCAAAATCATTACTTTGTTCAAAGGACAAAATTTGCCTACGGTTTTCAGAACAGTACAGCGTTTGGTGTCAGACTAAAACTCAAATTAGTTCCGGCCTTCGGAGTTGTGATGACGAAAAAGACATGTACACCATAGCAAATGAGCAGCTAACCTAAAAAGAGTACATTAACACTGCCATGTCTTTGTGTTCCCACGCAGTTTTGTACATAAGGGCATTAAACGGTTCTGAATGGAATATAATCTGTGATTATAACTTCTCCGCGTAAAGGAGGAAATGTAATCTCATGACAGTCTTGGCGGCTATTCTTAGTGGTACTTACAGCGTCTTACGATCACGTTGTAGCCATGGACTCCAGGCTTAGATATCGTACAGTGTATTCGGTCGAATGTACACTAATAACAAATGTGGGTACAGTACAGCACATGAGCAAACCGACATCGTTCACAGTTGTGGACTAATTCATAGCGAAATTGATCGACAGTTCAGGCCTTCCTAAACAACGATACCTAGATGCTTCTCACTTGGGGAAAGTGGTGGTTGTTGATTTTCGAGTAAATACAGTAATTTACCTCCGTGACTTAGGGATAAGACTCCGCAGTTAAAAACATTGAGTTCAATTTCGCTCCTCATAAGCCATTGATAAGCTGCGTTAAGCATTTCTTGCAGTGTTATATGTTTATTGAATAAACAAACGTACAGTGAACTTCCAGGAAGGGGGCCATATAAAGGCTGCCTGGGGAAATACAGGAATAGGGAAGAAGAGCGGCGGTGTAGCGGTTCGAACCCTGGACTTCCGGGTCACAATTTTGTGACCTATCCACTTGGCCACCACCGCACTTAGTTTGTTTCAACTGCGTTCCGGGTTGTGGATGCATCTGAATACAGATTATTTTTTGTCACTGGAACATTTGATAGATCAGGTATGAATGTGAGAAAAGGTCAGGGACCAAGTACTGATCCCAGTGGGACCCTGTGGGTAACCTTGCTAGAACCGGCAGCGAGTGAAAAAGACGAACTGCTATGGTTCGTCATTCAAGTGATAATCAATGAAGATAATAGTTCCTGAATAATACAATCCAGTGGAGCGCTGAATAGCCACGTGTCATTTTTCAAAAGAAGACAAGGCAGTTTTGTGTATTTTTGGCTGAATCATTTGCGAATCGAGAAGTAACCAGGCAACGCTTCGGGATTTCATGGAATTATTATCGTAGGAACATCCCTGAGGAAAAGCGACAGAACCGTATACGAATAGACGATGCAGCACTAAAGCTTAAATAAAAGCTATGAAGGGTCTACTAAACCCCATGGAAATTATAATCCACAAACAGTTATCAGCCAGATAGAATCTACTTTTCGCTACGTTTGATCAGTAAATAGGGGCAATTAACCACTTTGAATGGGGAACAGAACTTTACCCAGAATGCTTGCATTCCGATGCCTTCTAACCCAATGATGTATGCTTCACAAAACTACCTTATTAATATATTCTAGTAGGATAGTTTACTTCCTAGATGCAGTAACAAGACATCATACATGGTGATTGGTCGTCAGGAGCAACAGGGATTATTAGACCGATCGACTGCACATATCAACAGAAGAACAATCCCCCTTTATCGATTTCAAAGGGTTCCTGATTCACTGGCAAACAGGAAAAGATCGTATCGCAAGTGGTAACGTGTGTATTCTTTTTCGATGGTAGCAGTTAGGTGGTCAGGATCATCAAGATAGTTATTTTGGGGAGATGTGTTCGAATTCGAGTACCGCTTCCGACTAAATTCCGGATTTGACTTACAATAGCCTCCGATATGTATCTCAAAACGCCAACTGTATTATTTTTACTACACTTGAAGCTTGTGAACCGATCGATATGCACTCTGAATCGACTGAACCGCACACAATTCACTAATCACTGTGATGAATGATCGATTGTGCTCTTTTGAATCAATAACTAATCTGATCAGTTGATCAATCGTAAACTTATCACTTCAATAGTTCTACTCGAAGGCAGCAGAGTAAATTATTGAAATGTAATCGTAACTCCTCATTTCATATGAAGCTTTATGCTGAGTGGAGTAATCCTATGAGACTAATCTTAATTTGTGTTGCGTAGATAATTATGATCTATTAATGGTTATTTGACTTTATCTTGACGAAGGCAGCACATTCACACATAAATCATTTGATTTGTCTTCAGACGATGGCGTGTAAGGTTGAAGTTTGTGTCCAGACAACCGAATGCTGGTCAAAACGATTGATTACCGTTACAAATTGTCGTCAAAATGTGTTGAGCACATTAAGGATTTCAGATGGCATCACTGTTAATCTTTAGGTCCACAAGGCGGTTTCAGTTATCTTTTTCTGCTCGCCCATATCATTTATCAATGACGAAGTGGTACATAGAAGGAGTAGAAGCTAAACATAGTAAAACTGATCGAAAGGNAGTACCTCAGGTGTACTGATCCATCACACCACAGTTAAGCTCTGGGCATACGTTCCTCAACCTTTTTCGGTTTGCTGATTCCGAAAGCCTGTGTGCTTATCTCACCAACGTTGTTTACCATATGCAGTTTTTATGACCATCACAATCTTTTACTCAAATGTAGTTTTCTTTGTGAAATTCAATCTTATCACTAACTACAGACCATTTATAGTACTGCTACGTACTTCTGCA
>UZAN01040749.1:60383-70959 GCA_900618425.1 Echinostoma caproni | reverse complement strand
TAAACTAAGGTAACAGTTTGATTACTGATTTGCTGCTTACATTTCAAAGACCAACATATGCAACGGAGAAACCTTTGAAGAAGTATTTCGTTAGTTCCTCGCTTATTTTCATTTCCTTTGCACGCATATTATCTCAATAACAAAATTATTTTGACTTGTTTCATAGCGTTCACTGGCAAACCACAATTATCTTTGAACTACTTTTCATGAAAAATGGAATCAGCAGCCATTTTTGTTAACGTGGTATTTAATGCAAGCCATAGAATGGGTCTCACACACATAGAGCCAGTAAAGAAACGATTGTCATAATTTGTCTCCTCATTAAATGCAATATTTATTATTGTTTCTTCAACGAACTGCTTTGACCAGTTGTTCAGGCCTTCACCGACATTGTGCTAACATATTTCACCCAGCACTAATAAGAGAAACGGATGTGCTGTGTCAACGTCACTTTCCAGTTGATTCGCTTGCAAACAATAAGCACTATATCGGGTGATTGAAGTGTATGCACTTACCTTGCATATTGTCTGAAACGAGACGAGGTTTATTGATTATCTTAAACTACTGCTACAGTAATATTCCTAATTGACGTGAATAAACCAACGTAAACCTTTGATTTCTGATTTGTTCTTCAGAATTTTAGGATAAATACATTACACTGAGAAAACTTTTTAAAACCGAAAGTGAATTCTTTGGTGATTTACTTTGTATTTTTACGCACAGGATTGCATTTAAAGTATTGCACAACGTTCACTGGAAGACTGTTAGTCGGTTTCTACCTTTGCGGAAACGGCGACCATTACTTCCTTACATTGTACTAAATAAATCAGAATTGCGTTCCCTTATTAGTTTCGATTCGAAAGTTACTTATAAATGGTGGCGCCAAGAATGTGCAGGGATATTCATTTCATTTTTTTGAATTGACGTTCTGAAAGTCATTCATCGATTTTCAAATTTTAATAGTTTTGAATGATCACGGGTGCATATTTCGTAACATACACACACACACACTGAGGCGGAACTGAATTTCGTTAACATATATTTGAGAATCTCACGACAAAGACCAATCGCATATATTTTCCAAAACCTCATTTAAAACTTGCCGATTTATACAGTCCTGCATGACCAAAGAGATGGATATATAAATTTTGAAAAAAAACTCTGTAGTTTGTCTACATGCCGTGAACGTTTTGCGCTATACTTGTGCCAGTGAGGAATAAACCGCGGCGAATTTACACAATAAAGTCCTAATATAAATAATAAGATATCCTGGTATTTTGAGGTAAACTGCTCACTTAATATTTTGTTTAGTTGCATGATCACTGATGCTGTATTTACTCACCATCTTGTGCTGCTGGAACGTAAGAAAGTATTGATAATTTTAAGGTTATTCCTGTAATCTGCTGGCAGGATGATCGTGCATTACAATAGTCCGTTTACATTCGAGGTATTTACCTGAATAGAGAGCTAATTGCAAAAGCAAAACAAATGAGCAAATCACAAAGTATTTTTTCATGGCTGCACGTAAACGTTTGAGTACGATAATGACATTCACTTTATATATACTCTATGCAAAAGATCACTTATGTTCACTTCTCACTTCCAATTAACGTGGTATAGAGCAGACGCTTATTCAGCTATAATTTGCTATTTTTAGGTAGATGTAGTGCTGCTTTGTTTCTCGCCAGAGAAGAAATTAGAGTTACTTATTTGCCCTAAGTCATTATACAGTTTTCTAATCAATGCAAAATAATTGCATGTGTTCATGTCGTTATCTATTTTATTGTTTATTTGCATTGAGCTGGAACTAAATTTGGATTTTCTACATGAACACTTTGCGTAGAAATGTTTTCTTAAAATAATTACTGTAGACCGTTTCATGCAGGTTATAACAACTAGCAGTAATTCCTTTGACAGATATGAGTGCGACGTGTTTGAGTTTTTTTTTTCAAAACGATTGAGTCAACTAGTTGTCCTTTTCATTCGTACTTTAAAGTGTGGTTTGCTGACGTTCCATACTTTATGATCTTATTGCTGAGCAGTACCGAAGTAATTCTTACAATCAAGTAGATTTATGGACGACGTGCTATTGAATCAATCAAAAATGCGGATCTGCGATCAATTCTCATGAACACTTCCTGTCAAGTATCATTGACGGGCGAGTATCAAATTTAGGCAACTGTTCCTAGGGGGTTTTCCCCACGGTGCCGACTTTTCATATCAAGCAATAAAGGAATGCTTCAACAACGTGGCATTTAGCGGTTCGTTGAAGATTTAATTCAGGTCGCTATTTGGTAGTCTACCAAAAGGTTTACTTCCACCGTGAGTTAATTGGAAGAACTTATAAGTGTATTTTGAATTTGGTCGACATTTTCGACTTAAAATATAAGGTAATCGCAATAATGTTTTCTTCATTAGCTTCATTCCATGGGTTCGTCCCGACTACAAGTTGGCGTCATTTATCAATGCTGAATTTCAAAACGCTTTTATTGCTGATGCCAGTGCAATTTTTGTGCGGAACGCGTCTTTGAGACTCTGGTTAATGGAGGATTCGCCTTGTTGTTGCAACTGTGCTGCGCTGATAGCGTTCGTCCACCAACAGTCTACCGTCGACGGCCGCTGTCATTTACTTTTATCGATAACGTACCCGTTCTGAGTTGGTAAAAAAATGCCATAGGAAGATGATACAGTTAATGCTAGATGAGAACTTTGTTGTTTCTACAGAAAATACCTCATGGGCGTTTGTACAATAGCATAGTAGTGCATCAGTGCGGTTTATACAAAACGGAATTTGTCACAGCATTGTGGTAGTTGGTACAGCTCCTCCAATGAAGATAAAAGCAGGCTTCTCCTGTAACAAAAGTGATTATTATTATCAACAGGTTGGCTTAGGCTCAACATGCGTAGTCAAAGTAGAGAAAATAATCCTAGTTAGAATAACAAAACCTGCCCAACCCAAAAAGGATACCGTGAACTTAATTGAAGGATCTTGCCAAATTCTCGTTAAGTTGAGTCCCGTCAAAATAAACCTCCAAGATGAGGGAGATAATGCTTCTGTTTCGTTGTGTTTACTTTGACGTATTTTAGTCTTTAGAGGAAGAACTCACTGTGATCATGTGACACGCATGTGGAGTTATAGTTTGGAAACTGCCTCTCTATTCACTTCACTTTTTCTCTAAATGAAGGAAAACAATTTGTGAGAGAGAAGAATCGGCTACTGTTTGATTTGCATCAATAACGTTATTTTCTTTAACTTTTATGTGCTGAAATTCAAATGTGGATAAATGTGCTTCAGGGCAACGGATATCTCAGACATTCCAAGGACCGATCCGTACTAAACACTTTTAGCCAGTATGACAAGTTATGTATGTAGTTAGTTAAGGTGAATTCTACCGTTCGTTTCCTGGAAGCTTGGATTGATAAATAAGAATATCCGAAACATCGGTTGGCAAACCATCGGCGGAATCACATTAAAGAATCTCAGCGGTCGTTGCGTCACCGTGCGCTAAACGGAATGGACACATGGATGAACAGCACACGGGATTTACAGAAGAAATGTATAGCTGCTGCGAATCCTTTGACAATTTGTGCATTTCAAGTTCATTGGGATGACCTGTCGTCAAAAACACGGAGATTCCATGATATCTCACTGGTTCCCATTTCAGCCGGTGTATTTATGGCGAAATTGGAAACTGAAGTACTGGATGACCACATAAAAGAACGTCAGATTTTGGCGCTATAAAGATAACATCTTCGGTGTGATAAATTGCTCCATGATTCCCACGGTTGCGGTGGACCAATTTAACAAATAAAAATAAATAAAGGATTCAATCTAAAAATGGATTATTCTGCATGGTTGATGTTCCTCGATGCTTTAGTTACGCAATGTGAAAACGGGTGCCTTCGAAGTAGCATTGACTGAAACCAAACTTGGGCAGGAAAGTTCACAAATTATCAAGGTTTTCACCTCTACAGCAACAGACCGTATCCGTTCAATGCGTGCTGAACAGGACCACACGAATATGTTCGCCTGATACATGTGACGAAGAACTGAGACAAATCATTTTCATAGAGAAACGATATTCAGTTAAGACCATTCAACAATATATGAAGCCCACCGCAAAATGGTAACTTGAGACGACGACTTAAAATAAATTAGTTTTGTTGTCCATTCTCTTTCGAGGCGCCATATTATCTGACATTTTAGGTAAGCATCTCCAGACTGCTGTCAAAAATACAATTTATACCCCTGACCTAAGCTTAATTTAAACTTTTAAACCAGTACTCTCATTGCAAATAAGCGAAATGCTACCGGGGAAAATTACCCCATTCTAGATTTTCCAGTGTTTGTTTTGCTAGAACCACTAACATTATTTGTATCAACCGCCGCTTGGTCGAATACATGCAGAACACCACACCAGCTAGCTTGGTCGCACATTGACGAGACCCCGGTGGACGGCGATCACGGCTCTTTTTGTGGAAACCGAACATCGTGTCAGAATGGGTGAAGCCGTCAGGCCCATCGAGGCGATTACCGGGGTGAGAGAAAAGCAGTTCAATCATTGCTTACTTTCAACATCTGAAGCGATTTGCGATTCGGTTGAAGGATACCCCCTCCTTTGTGCGCTCAAAAATAGTCATTTAGATCTCTGGATTTACCATGTCAGCCATAAACGCTTGGGGGACATGAATCGGCTTATCGAATGAGTGTCAAGTCGTGTATGTGTTTGATTTTATCTGATAGTAGAAACGAAATGTGCACACAAACATAGACATTATTTACGTTTTTCTATTTCCTTGAAGTTAGTGGTTTTGTATCTTATAAAACATTAATGTGATTAGCTAGTAAACGATGCACCGAAACGAGCTTGTTTGCCAAACTGATATATTGATGCAACTGACATCGGTCGCCCGGATGGTAAAGTGACGCACGAGGAGTTCCATCATATAACGGTCGCCATTTGCAAGCATAGATGCGGACATGGACCGTTGCATAGATGGTATAAATACTGTGTTCGGTGATTCTGGTGGTGATTTTCACTACAGTTTCTGATGCATCAATTTCCACTGCTCTTTTTCATCGGGATAGACATCTCAGTATATTGGAATACAATCATCATATGTGTACGTAAACCAACCAAAATAACTTCAATGATATCCAATAGACCTCATATATCATTCCAGTTGCATATTGGTTATTAGCTTTTTGACTGCTGAATTCCACTTACATGATCTGAAGGGATTTCCTATTACCTTTGCAGCTATCAAAACAGACGGCAACATTTCAGTAGCAGCTACGATCTTTTGTCGAGAAACGAATTTATACTTCGATGTGAAAACGTCAAATATTAATTAAATGACGGGAATACACAGACCGAAGTGATAACTATAATAATCGATGCACTATTTATGCAGTCGGCAGGACAGGAATCGAACGTTTAATACAATGTAAGGACGAAAACACCACAAGTATACCTCTTCCCAACATGAAGCAAAAGTTTGATTAGAAAAGATTCAAATTGAGGTATTTCTTGGTCCAATATGTTTCTTACTGAACTTCTCTAGTATCTAGTGTCACGTCTTGATAAAATACATCAGAAGTTACCTATCGAATACCTAACCGTTTCAAAATACGGATCATATTTTGGACAACCAACACTCTTCGTTCAATCGTGATGCGACCTAAAGGCAAATGCCCCAAAACGGAATAAATTTATTTATCATTTACTGGATAAAATGTACAAGTGAACAGCCACGTACGTTGACTAAAAGAAGAATAAACTATATATATATATTTATATATATACGAAATGTGAAACTCTCCCATCTGTGATATTGCCAATCTGTTCGATATGAAGTGGGTTTTGCAGCATTGATTTTTGATTACAATGGATTTCGCTTCTCCACTTGGTGCGATTTCGAGCCAGACAGAGGGAGCATCAAATTAAAAGATAATCGTTTGTTTAAACAACGCATTTGCATCTGATAACTTAGGTCACTTTTCTGTAAACAAAGTTCTAAAGTATCGGGCAACGTTGAATTGAACGGTAATCAAATATAGCCAAGTATTTTTTGAGGCACGATTACGCCAATGTAGGATACAATGAAATGAGATGGCTGGGATGCGTGGGATGCAGGACGTGTATTCAAAATTGATTGGGTGGTTTGACTCTGAATGTTTGTTCTGGGAAGAAAATACGTAAACCTTTTGATGCACTTTTCACGGTAAAGTCATGTCCGACAAAATCGGTCGATCATCCGGAAACGATCACACAACGTGTTGTCCTTCCCATCGTTCAACATGTTCAGAATTGCGCTGATATCACTTAGTTTACATGTTTACCGAAGATTTTTAGTGTTCTTTGTTGTTTTCTTAAACACATACAAGTATAGAATAACAAGTGCAGTTTCCCTTTGCTTTTTGTGAATTAATTTCCCCCAGTCGAATATATTCCATGTGACGGTCACCGTCGACATGTCTATAACAGGACGATTGAAACGAATACATCCAAAATTCAGAGTCATATAGGATTGTGGGTCTTTTATTCAACTGCCCTAAAATAATTTGTAGTTAGGCATAAAACACCTCAAAGGCGTAGGTGTGGTCCATGAAGAGTTAATGTTTGCGGGTAGCATGTGTTGTTTATATCTGGTTCTTGAATCATTTTATCCAAATTGGTTTAGCGCCTTATATGAACCTTTTTTGCCACAAAATTATCATTGACAACAGGAAATTGAGAGCGGGTAATCGTTTTAAATACTCCCAGCTTTATATTTATAGGAATGTGTCACAAACTTAGGGGATTCATGAGATGAAAAATTCTCATTCAAAGGAATATTGATTATTGATTTGATGTGATCATTCTTCTGGTGGGACTTTCACGCATAATCCTTACATCTTTTAGTCAACCGTACACCCAGAGTCACTGGAGTGAAGTTTCGTTCTTGTTAGCACTCACCATTAGTACCTAATAAACGTCCCATCGATGTTTTCAGCCCAAACTCATACCACGGAAGGTGTGTGCATGTTACCCCTGTGCCAATCAGCTCATACCAGGGTGACCCGAATGACCAAGTCATGTTTGTGGGCGTGCCGGCTTCAAAAATGGTCATACAGCCCATTTTTCCCGACAGCAAAGAAGAAAAACACAACTGACTGTCAGTTAGCTTCAATCGGAAGCCCTCCACCAAGTCAATTCTCTCTGAAGGTTATATACTAATTTGCGACAATCAACCAGGGCAAATGAATATGTCGCATTCACTCAATGTTGTTCGACAGTAGTGCCGTGGCTTAAACATAAATGAACACTCCATGAGCAACAGTCGGTTGAATCCCTCATAGTTGGTAACTATCAGTCCCATGGTCTCTTTGCATATCCTGCGGTTAAAACTAATCCACTGGCACATACCATAAAAATCAAACAATGTTCCATATGTGCGCTCGCTGAAACACTACTCAAACATTTGAGGACTTAGTCACAGTAGTCCATCTTTCTGCCGACAATAAACTCTGCAAATAGCGAGCACTGACATATTTTCCTTAGGAACTCGAACGTAACTGACAAGTTGGAGAGGTTGAGTGCTTAGCTTTTGATGAATTTGTTGCAATTCTGTGGTTTACGTTCACTGTCTTTGTATCACCGAGTTCATTTGGATACACAAAAATATCACTTAGGATGCAATGACTATGATGTATTACTGTTCAAATATGTCTGCTACGCTTTGAAAGAAGGAACTCCGCATAACAATGCACGTCTCGCAAAGGGCTTTATAAGATTGCAGAATTTGGCCCACTACACTCAGTGGATCTTACATGGGGACGTGCGTGGCCCGCTGGTTACCAGGCAAGCATTTACGGACATATTTAGAAAAGTGATCGCCTCAATTACTAAGGTTGTCATAAAATCAGAGGTCCAAAGCTCATCGATTCGCTGCCGCACAAAATAATGCATGTCTCAGCAAAATCGATCGACAATTGCGAAAACCATTGTACCCAGTTGGTGCAGAAGGATAAGGTGAGCTACCGTGGAATTTTCTTTTCAACCCGTCTCTACTATAAAAGCATGCCAGTCTGTCGGTGAAAGCGAAGAATGGGATACCCACACTCGGCTGCCTTTGGTAGGTTGCAAGTAACACCCAGGAAGCAGATGAGATGCTGAAAAAAAACAATATGCACTCAGACTTCGCCCTACGTATTACCGCGAAACAGCGGCTTCCCCGTTGAATACTGTTTCTTTCAAATCCACCACTGACCAATTTCACGTTTGACGACGACAGAGTGAAATCGAACCTTCTGGGTCTTCGTAATTATTGGGCTCCGGGTGCAGACAATGTACATACTCGCAACCGCTTATTTCTTTAGCGGGTCACATATAAGAGCCGCTAGCTTTTCTTTTCCAAAAGATGTTTGACGCAACCGTGCTGCCTCAGTTGTAGAAACAAGGTATAGTTTCTCCAGTTTACAAAGGCACCTGTTGTAGTGATTCTACCAAATACCTCCCGGTGACACTGCTACCCACTCTTCACACAGTCTTGGAACCCATCTTAGCTGATTTCTTGATGGAACACTTAGAGAAATACGACCTTCTTTTCCTTGGCTCATGGATACCATTAAAAGAGAAAATGCATTACCAATCTGCTCCTGGTCAGCGATGAACGAACAAAGGCAGTAGACAAAGACAATGCAGTTAATGTGGTTCACCTGGTCTTCTCCAAATCGTTCGATTGGGTGAACCATGAAACACTGCTGCGTAAACTGTACAATATTTGTATCAGAGGTTGATTGGATTGCTGAGTTTCTTCAACACTGAACTATGTCGGTTTGAATCTTCAATCTATTGCCGTTTCTCGCAGAGTATCCCCAATGCTCTGTGTTTCCTCCCCGATCTTTTCGTATGTTCATAAATAGCTTACCGAATGTCTTGGGAAAACAAACATAATTGGTTATAGACCACGTTGTAATCTGGAATACAGTGACAGAAAGCGGGTTCTGTTGAACTCCAAGAAACACTGAATGCAGCTCACGCATGGTCTATTGAGAACGACATGTTTCCAAATCCAAGACGTTTTTGCTACGTCACCATATGCGATTTCTTTATATCCTCGGAAACGAATTAATGTATCACGAAATAACAGAAGAGGACTTGGGTGTCATCGTAAGCGAAGACCTGAGCGTCATCAAAATGTCTTATTGAGCATACCATCCAACCATAAAATCCATGGTTACAACGCGATCATAACAGTTTCGGAGTGTCCACAAAGGCTCGCCACGAGGATGATTAAAGGACTTTATTATGATTTATACATAGGGAAACTGCAGTCATTGGGTCCATTCTCTGCTCAGTATCGTCGGATTTGAGTAGACTTGATTTTACTGTACGAAATATTACACAAACCAAACCACCCTTGCCGCCCAACTTAGGCTTTGTCATCAAACGTTCACCTACGTGAACATCCATTCAAGTTACTAATCCACAAATAGCGACTGGATAGTCGACGTCATTCTTTCGCCATCGGAGAATGCACTGCATGGAATTTTTTACTATCTCATATCTTTTGTGTAAAATTCGTTCATTCTTTCAAGGTAAAACTTGACGAATCATTCACACATATCACATTCTAACATCCTCGAGCACGAATAAGACAACCGAATAGAGCAAATGGAACTGTGTTCATCACCCTTACCGTTCAATTCGTGTAAATATTCTATGGGACAAGAAATGCATCTGCTTTTTAATAGTGCCCATAACAGCACTTTGAACTTTGACTGGTTCCGTTTCTGCATTCTACTTGATGTTTTCCATCTAAGGGATAACCTTTCGCAGCCCGATTTACTGGTATGGATTCGGACATATTATAAGTTCCTTAATTAAAAAATATTCAGAAGTACTTTTAGTTTCTGCTTCGTTTTTATGCTGAACTTGATCATCTTTCTATCTTTTGATCCGATAAAATACTTCTTGGACATCATTTTTGAAACTGCGTCATCTAACTGTAGTGCATGATCATCACTTGCCTTCAATGCTGTATCTCACACTTCTATAATCGGGATGACGCTAAGAATCCTGCGGTAAATTTGTCAAATAATTGTGGTTCTTTGTAACATAAAAGGCGATCGATCGCTCCAGGAAAAGCTTTGTGCGAGAGCAAGTATTCAAAGAGAACATTTTGTGTTTCGGGGAAATTTTTCCGCCAGCATTCCTGTGTTTCGTTTACTCGGATGTCCTTCTCGTCCTCAATCACGTTCCAGAGAATGGCTGTCAGCCCTGTAAGCACATGAGTGGGCCCTTCAGGTACATGAAGAGCCGTGACTTCCTTTATCATGGGCCCGCTCACAACATCCGCCGTTCTGCATCCATCCACAATTTTCTCGGTAATAATTATCCCAGCCATCTGCGGCAGACCTTTTGTTAACAAACCAAGAGTCGATCGGGGCGTATCAAGGAAAGTGAAACATAGTCCAAAGTACTAAATGCTCAATCCAGCAAGCCTCTGAAAACTACTGCATGCGAAAGCGCATCCGCTCCGACTTCCAGCGTCGCAGACCAGTCTTGCCGATAGGACAACATGCATAACC